>APFE030631134.1:3215-141561 GCA_000404065.3 Pinus taeda | reverse complement strand
AAGTTGCAATACGTACCTTTTGTGTGTTTTGCACATTATTGAGATCGAAAAATTGCTCCATCTGTAATATCCATGTTGCGGGATCCTTGCCATCAAAATTCCTCATATCGTTTTTTGGAATATTGTGGGTCTTCGATCCAACATTAGAGTCTATGAAATCATGATTAACATTTCTTTTGTTCTCATAATGAGTTTCCTTTACTACCCTTTCACCATTAGTGACCTTTTCTCGTAGCAACTTATTCAAATTTATCTTCAATTCTTCCATCTTATCGTCCATGCCATTCATCTTAACAACCATTCCATTCATCTTAGCTTCCATGCCATCCATATTAACTTGCATTCCATTCATATTAGCTTCCATGCCATTCATCTTGGCTTCATTTACCTTTAGTGAGAGTGAAATTTGTTGTATTTGGTCTTGTAATTTTGATATATCATGTTGCATTTCTTCCTCTTCTTCACGAGTCATGCTAGAGATTTCAGGTTTCTTACTAGTGTTTCCATTTTCCTTCTTCGAGGAATTAATTAATGCTAATAATTCTTCACTATTCCCTTTGAATTCTTTGAAACTAATTTTTGAAACCAATCTTATGCAAAATTTAAAAAAAAAATAGACACCTTTTTTCCACTTTGTAAGAGCTCGATATTGAATCTATTGTATCTTTGTAACGGTGAACCTTGAATATCTAAAATCTCGTCCTACAGTGGCCCTTTGATTCCTCTTTCTAACCCTACAAGTCTGATCAAGATTGGATTCTCCAAGGAAGAGTTATACCACATCTCCCACAGTAACCTGATTATAGACTAGTTCAGTAGAGTGAACCTGTATGATGTGCCACGTGCCACTGTTTCCACCTTAGTACTTGAAACTGATACAGAGAAAGCTACAAGCCGTCCTCTTTCTGAAAATTCTTATGAAATTTTAATCTGATGCTCAAAACAAAAGTTATGATGATTTTCCCCAAGTCACCTGTTTGGAATTTAATTCGGGAGTCTATAAAAACCCGAACATCCTCAGATCATATATCCTCAAATATAGTGATACAAGCTCTAAAATGTGGACCCAAAGCTTAGAACGATTTTAGCTAAAATGGGTTTTCGTTTTAGCTTCTGAAATGTCGTGGAGAAAACATTATAGCAAAAATTCCACGATGACCTATTTGGAGTATCAAAACCCTAGAATCCAAAGCTCTGATACGAAATGTTATGGAACCAGCTCACAAAAAGATAGAAAAGATAGATCAACGCCTTATAAATAGGCCTCTTCAAGGGGGAAACCTCCTTTACATTAGACAAATGAGCAATTCTTAGATCATACAAATTACTAAACCTCCCTTCTATATATAGGAGTCTAAGGGGTCACAAAATAATCAAGTCGACAAAAGTGTAATAACATAAGGGCACAAAAATAACAATAGTGGGTTTCTATGGGGCATACTAATAAAAATATGGGGATAGTAGGGGTACAATAATAAGAATAAGGGATACAATGACAATATTACTGGGGAAATCACTAGTATTATCGGGGCCTAACACATTATATCATTGTATCACTTTCTTGTCCATTGATGTGAGAATATCAGCTATCATGTATCATGTACTTTGTTTCTCATACCCACATTGTGGGGCACACCATTATTATTTGTACTTAGTTATATCAACATGTATGGATATGCTTCCCTCGTCTCATTTGAGATCACGTACTCCAAAATAGAAAGAGACTTATACTAGTTTAGTAAGTCTCACCCCCTCCATTTCCAGTCCTTCCTTGCCTCTCTCTCTCTCTCTCTCTCTCTCTCTCTCTCTCTCTCTATGAATCCCCTTTGGTGTCTCATGAAAATGTAACATACAACATATTTTAGTCATATAATTTTCTCTTGACGCTCTTATGTTGGGGGGAATCTGTTATCACCCAAAAAATGACCACCTAGCCATTTCATAATAGGTGGATCGAAATACACCTTGTAGGATCCATTTCACCATTGTAAATTCACTTTTTCCATAATTGAATAAATAATTATTTATTTAATTTAATTAATTTTGACTCAATCACCTTGTAATATTTAAATAAATCATTATTTATTTATTATTTCGTAGTTATTCCATATTTTCTTTATGACATAATTATTAAACCACTATTTAAAATTTATTTATTTCTTAATTCTCACAAAGTGCTTAATAAATCATTTTTATTTGTTAATTATTTCAACCACTTTCTAAATAAAGATATTTGACCATTTTGAATATATTTTTCCTCTCCAAAAAATATAATAAAGTATTCCCAATGACTAGCCTTTTGATTTTTTCAATAATATTTTATTGTTTCCAATTCCTAATTTAGCTCAATATTTTATTATAAATAATAGGGTTTTCAATTCATTCTTGACCATAATGATGATCATCAATGTGGCCATTATCATCACGCAAAATTTGACCTCCCACTTGAGTTCCATCTTGATTTTTGGTTTTTTGCATATTGAGAAAGAGAAGGATCATTGAAGTACAATCACATCAATAGGACCCATCCATGGAGGGGGATCTACAGACGCATGTTATAAATCTTCTTTCCCAGTTTTTTTAATAAAATTATTATTCATTTTATGTCTTCAATTGTGTTATTTCACTTCAATTTACTGTTGTTATATGTTTTGTGCTTGCATCATATATTTTCTTGTAGGGTTTTCTCAGATTTTATTGCAGATATAAATCATATAAGCACCTAGGTCTTGTTGTTAGGGTCACTTGTCACCAATGATTTAAGTGAATTATTTTTGCTACACTTGCTAACAATTTTCATACTAAAAACTTGCACAACCTTATTAGGAATTATTTATTCAATACATTTGATTAAAATATTAGCAAAGAATGGAGCAACCTTTACCTCCCCTCACCATTCTTCAACTTTCAAAAACATTTCTCCTTTTCGTGAACTAGCAATGATATTAATTAATGGTCTACGCCTAGTATCTATCCATCCATTTGCAATAATTATAACCCTATAGCTAATCCATGAATAAAAAATAGGTACTAAAAACACCCTCAATGAGATCTTTCTCCTTTGTGAGTAGTTGAGGTTAAAACATTTTCATAGATAGGTCCTTTAAACCCTTGAGGAGTTATGTTAATCACCCTTGCTGCGTCTTGCCAATAAGGAGACCGAACGAAATTGAAAGGGATAACACAAGAATACATGGCTCTTTCCACTTTTGATTCAACTTCTTCTATCCCTTGAGCATAAATCATTTTAGCAATTCTACTCTCTTGAATTAATGGACTTATAACATTTTTTGATGTTGGTTGTTCTTGTTGTTTCTAAGTTTCTCTCCTCTTCCTTTCTTCAAGTATAATCCTTGGTTGAATGTTTGGAGCCTAAGGAGTGGAATTAGCAAACTGATCATGTATATTTTATGCCCCATCAGTCTCTTCTTATTCAATATCATACTTCCTCCTTTCTTATGGGTCAATTATCTTTGGGAAATCATCCACACTCTCTCCCTATTCTTGCAAAAAGTATGCCTTCACTCTTGGGTAAGATCCCTTGTAAGGTTTCTAACATGGATTGCATATCCATTCCCATGCACAACCACATACCATTTTGGAACCTTTTTTGAATTCCTCCAAATAGGATAGCAGTTGATCCTTATGTTTCTCTTGGACATTGTAGTAGAAGCACATTTACTAGAATCCATTATTTCTGCAAAAAAAATCTGAAAACAAATCTTCAATAAATAAAATGAAAAAAAAAATGACAAAAATAATTATTTCTTTAAGGCTTAAAATACCCTTAAAAATATATTCTTAGTAACTTAAAAATTGCTAGCTTCTTACCACAAGAATTTTTATGTAACTGAAGCTTCCTAGAAAAACCACAAAGGATAACCTAATGATGGTTTTAGCTATCAAAAACACCAAAAAACGGCTAAACACTATGGGTGTATCTTCCCAAAACATCAAAAAACATATACAAGAATGGTTGTAGCTATCAAAAAATACCACAAAACAACAACAAGGATGGTTATAACTATCCAAAATCACCACAAAACAACAAAAACTATGGTGTAGTTATTCAAAAACACTGCAATAAAACCAAAAACTAGGGTTGAAGTTTCGAACACCACAAAACCACTAAAAATTATGGTTGTAGCTACCCAAAACACCACAAAACAACAAAAATATGAATATTTCAACCTAATAATATATATCATCTCTTTTTGAAGTCACCATTGCTCAAATCTCCTTTGCTATAATCACCCTTGCTCAATTTCCTATTTGGAGTGCTCAATTATCCTTTACTCAAGCCTAACAAAATGTGAGGACAAATGAAAGGGACCTATTTTAGAAGAAATTTTAAATTTATAGAGGCTTATAGAATTATCAAAAATGATCTAATAAAATAAATTTATTTTTAAACCATTAAAAACCATTTTTTGTGAGTAACAGGTAAATTTGTGGGCCACATGTGTAGATTGTTGTTGGCATTATGAATTATGTTTTGTCCTTGATTGAAACCTACCTGATGAATGGAAACCTACTTGATGAGTTGTCTCTGGAAACCTACTTGTTGAAGATGTAAATAGGATGTGTATACAGATGTGATGGAGTGTTTTGACAAAGGCATACCTGTTCAAAGGAAAAGGTATGATAAAGTTTAAATTTCAAGATGTATACGCGGGTTCTATTAAGAAAATCTATGTACACACGCAAGTATGAAGAAGAAAAGGCATGTACAGTTTCTACACCATGGTATTCTAAACACCAACGGTACTTACCATGGTATTTCCCTGTGGTATTGAGCCCAAAAAACGAGTGTTTTGATCCCATCTAAGGAAACCATTAGCTGGAGTATGGTTTTGACCTGAGGTATTGGATAAAGGGTAAGAGATATAAGGTGATGAAGATAAAAGTGGTATAAGTGTGTGCAAGTGATGGAAAAATTATGAATAGTTATATCTAAGGAAAATATGCTTGTAATGGGCTATTGATGCTTTGGTTGATCTAAACTAAGTATGCACCTAGGAGTTTGATCATGGATCAGATCCAATAGATCTAAGATGACAATCATGATTATGAGATGATTTGATTTGAATTGATAGCAGCTTAACACACGATTTTTGGTGTATGTCGAGATCTGGCTATGTCTAAAGTTTTGTGTTGTAGCGAAGATTTGATTCTAAATTTCTAGATTTGTACGTGGGTTTTATAGCCTGTAAGGCACGTACACACGCTAGTGTGATTCTGGTAAGTTGTGTAGAAGTGGGTTAGTTTTCTAAAAAGAACGTACACACGAGATATGCTTTGAATAAATCATGTACATAAAGTAGGGTTTTGATGAAAATGATATCTGATCAGTTTAATCAGTTTTGATGTGTTTTTGTTGTCTGTCAATGAAGTCTTCTTAATGATCTGGGTTTAAACGGTGATGTGTTGATTATGGATTGATTGATTGAAGAATGTTGACATTACTTGTTGATTGCAATTGAAGATCAGTGAAGGTTTTGTGGTTCTTTCAAAATGTTGCAGTACATCTATGTATGATTCAGTGTTTGTTTCAGAGTGACAGTGGTCCAGTTCTCAGGTTTTAGTGGTTGAAGATCTGTAGAAGGGTATTCTTAATGAAAGATGCTTACACATGCGGGTTTTATGCTGCAAAGTAGCATACATATTTTGACAGATGTTTGATCAAGGTTTGCAGTAACAAAATCTGATTTATGTGATGTGCAGTATGATGTTTAGTATTTTGGTTACAGTGATCTAACTGCTCTAGTGATTGGGTTTCAGTGATTAGTTGGTTTTGTTGGTTTAGTGATTGGTTGGGTCAATGGTTGAGTTACAAAGAAAGTTTCAGTTTTAATGATTGATTTTGAGCTTAAATGTTGGTAGTGGGTCCAGTATGAAAATTGGATGAAACATGGCCTATAAGTTATGATGTTGCGTAGTAGGCAGATCCAGTATGAAAATTTATGAAACATGGTCCCCAGACATGAGACAGTTGGAGCTTCCTTCTACTGGTGGATGGTAAATCAGATCATGGGGTTGGAGCTCCCTTCCAGTAGGAGTTGGAAAATGAGCGAAGGTTGTAGCCTTCTATAGGTGGGTGCCTACGTACTGGTTTGAGATTACGCTAGTATAAGATTTAGGGGGTTGAATCTCCCTTCCAATAGGAGCTGGAGAATGAGTGAAGGTTGTAGCTTCTGTAGGTGGGTGCCTACGTATTGGTATGAGTTTGTGCTAGTACAAGATTGTAAAAGATTTTCTTTATATTAAAAAGAATACAGAGATGACAACAACAGGTGGTGTTTTCTCGCATTGGGTTTGCACCTTAAATCATGTTGTTCATGTGTGTTGCTTATGTGTGATGGTATATTTTTCTCTTACTCTACATAGTTACTGTCTATATAATGTTTAACAAAGTACTGATGGATTGACTCAAGATAAACATATGATGAATTAACTGAAACATAAGTTTTCTAGATATACGCTAGTTGTCTTAAGAACAATCGCGTACACACACAGGTTCCCTTCAATAAAGTCATGTACATAAATTAGGAAATGAAATTGAATTTTTTATTTATTTGAAAATACTTATTCACCTCCCACCCCTCAGTATTTTTCCCAACAATTGGTATCAGACCAGGTCCTTTAGCAGAAGCTTGATCATTTGAAGGAGATCTGTCAAGATGAGTAATCATGGAGTATTTTATATCATACCTCCTATATTTAATGGAACTAACTTTACCTTTTGGAAAGTTAGGATGAGATCATACTTGCAAGCACTAAGAGCTTATGTGTGGGAAATCATTTAAAGTGGATATCAATATACAACCTCTACTCCTTCAGATAATGCAGGAAAGAAACAGTATGGAACCAATGCAAAGGTTGTAAATTCCATCTTGGGAAGTCTTTTCGAGATTGAGTTCATGAAGGTAATGCAATTGAACACAACGAAGGGAATTTGGGATAAGATTATTCGAATTTGTGAAGGTGACACCAAGGTAAAAATTGTTAAACTTCAAACTT
The DNA here is from genome assembly GCA_000404065.3 of Pinus taeda. Taxonomy (NCBI): domain Eukaryota; kingdom Viridiplantae; phylum Streptophyta; class Pinopsida; order Pinales; family Pinaceae; genus Pinus; species Pinus taeda. The sequence continues at coordinate 134,541 of APFE030631134.1, read as the reverse complement.
TTAGAATTCAATATGACACATTGAAAATGCATGATGATGAAAGCATTGTAGGATTTTTTCTTAGGGTAGATGAAGTTGTGAATTCCATGAGAAATCTTTCTCAAGAAATAAAATATGCCTCTATTATTGAAAATATTTTGAGATCTCCAACTCTCAAGTTAGAATCCATATTATCTCCTATTAAAGAAATGTAGGAGCCGAAAAGTCTTACACTTGATCTACTCGATGGAATATTCACAATATTTGAGATGAAGAAAGTTGGTTCTTAAGATATGAGAGAAGCAACCTTCAAAGCTATTGCAAAAGGAAAAGAAAAGGAAGAATCAGGTTATGTATTAGAAGAAGAAGAGGAAAACTTCGTAATGAAACTCCAAGTCGGTACAGGAATATTCAGAGGCAAGCTTGCTTTAAAATGTTTTTCTGTTTGGTGGATTTGGTCATTATGAAGCTAAGTATCCCTATGAAAATGAGGAGAAAGGAAAAGAAGTTGCCAGAATAAATAGGAAGAGGTTTGAAAACAAGATAACTTTTTATACACATAAAGATTGATGGCCTTTCAAATGGTCAAGAAATCAAGAATGTCATTTACTTATAGCATTTGAAGATCAAAGCAATAACGAGTTTGATGGCCTAGAAGAAAATAGTACTTATATTGAAAACTTTGATAGGAATATATCAGATGCAGTAATAGTTACAGATGTCAGCAAGTATTCAAGTTTGGGAGCAACCCGATTTCTCATGATCAAGAATGAAGAAGATGAAGCATCTTCAGGTATGGATTTTTGTTCAAAATGTGATCCATTTTCTTGTCTATGCAACAATGATGGTGATGATGATAGTGAAACCACTGAGTTTTCACTTATAGGTAAAAGTGAAAGTAAACCTCTTGAAGGAGCAGATCAAGGCAAGTTAGAATCAATGGATAATACAAATGTGCCTATGCTGAGAAAAGATAATTATCAACAATGGAAAGGAAATATGAAGCATAATATAATGAATCTTGATGTCTGGCATCTAGTGTGCAATGGCTACACCAAGTTTCCTCCATCCGACAAAGAAGTGAAAAAGAACAGTAAGGATTTAAGTAACATATTTTGTAGCATATCTGATTCAACATTGAATAAGGTTATGCATTATACTACTACAAATAAATTGTGGGATAAGTTACAAGAAATACATGAAGAACTCCCAAAGGAAGATTTCTCAAGTAATGTTATATCTAACAATGTGTCCAAAATGATAGGTGGAGTTGCTTTGAAAATTATTGTTAATGTTAACAATAAGTTTCAAGCTTATGATAACAGGGATCATGTTGGAATGGTATATAACCAATATTGTGAACGTCTTGAAGATGAGGTCGTCTCTCTAAGAGAATATATTGAAAAATCAAATAAGCATAATGAAGAACTACTTCAAACATTTGAATAACAGGAAAATGGGCTGAAAGAAGAGATTCTCAAATTAAAAAAACAAGCGGAGGAAGGAAGAAAAATTGAAGAAATTATGAAGAAGCAGGAAAAGTAATATCAAGATGAGGTAAAAATCCTAAAAGTTAAATTAGAAGGAAATTATAAACATTTGAAATTCCAAGATATTAGTAATATTTTGGATAATATTCTTACTAGACAAAGGTCTCCTACCATTAAATGTGGTCTTGGTTTTCATGAAACTGTTAAAGATTAATCTAGTTCACAAGCTGAGGCAAGGAATTCTAATGCAAAATCTGAAATACTCAACAATGAGAAAATAAGTCAACCTCATCAACAATCAAGGAAAAAAATATTCAAAGGAAATCATTTATTCCTTACTAGAGAACTGTTAATTGATTTTCTCCTCTGATAAATAATGTTGAATGTTCTATATGTCATAATTATGGACATGTTGTAGCCAATTGCAGGAATAGAATGTTTCAAGATAATAATTGTCTCTCAGAAAGATTCATCCTCTTCCACATAATTTAAGGGATATTGTTTTTCTTGCAACATGTTTTGTCACAAAGGAATTAAATGAAATAGAAAAAATATGAAACATATAAGATGTTATGCTTGTAACAACTTTGGGCATGTAGAAAACGAATGTAGGAACAAGTCTGTGGATCTCCATAGACAACATGTTAAGAAATTAGATAAGAACATTAATATCAAAATATCTAAAAAAGGTGGATCCACCAATAAGCAAGAAAAACAAGAACATATAAGGTGTGGTCTTGCTCTCTGCTCATTTGAAGATGAAGATGAATGGTAGATAGATAGTCGATCTTCTTATCACATAATTGGAGATAAGAGTAAAATGGAGTCTCTCACGAAGAACCATCATGGTAATGTTATTCTTGGAATTGATGTTTCAACAAAATTTCTAGGACAAGGTAAAGCCAGAATTAATAAAACTAGAGCAGCAAATGATTATTTATTAGTTCAAGGGCTAAAGAATAATATTATAATTGTAGGACAAATGGCAGATAAAGGAAATATAATTTTGTTTACATCAACCAAGTGTAAGGTTATGAATGAAGTAACTGGAAAAGTCATAATAAGAGGATATAGAAATCGAGACAAATTATGTGTTTGAAGAGCAAAATTCTCATAGATATGAGAAAGGTTTAGACTTAGAGTAAAAGAAGATGGTGCCTATTGCAGTCTCTTATCCTTAAATGAATATTTCTAACATTGACTACAAAAGTGGTGAGAGTTACCTGACCTCGAGAAAACAGAAGATAATTATCAGGTCCTCAAGATCAGTGATATGTAATACCATGGGGAGTAATACATGTGTTGTCTTGATGATGAATCTCATGGTTGTTTTTTATTTTCATGTTACTTATACTATTGACAGTGGCTCTGGTGTAGTAATAATGCACATGTAAAGATGTAACTAACTCAGGGGGTGCTAAAGGTGTGAAATTTCAATATTTCACTTTTTGTACACAGATCCTATGAAGAAAATCATGTGTATACATGAGTTCTGAACTGAAAAATCGTGTATATCTTGTTTTGATGAAGAAATAGTGGGACAGACTCAGGAGAAGGATCTTATATGCTTTAGTCAATTATCTTTTCTCTTTTATGCTCTGATGGTTGATGGTTAATGTATATTGATGCTATTTAGAAGTGCTTTTGGTCTTTATAAGTTGTTGATACCTTGATGAGCAATTAGTGTATGGAGATACTTTGATGTCCTAATTGACAAATTAAATGATATGATAAAATCTTACAGTGAACAGTTGGCACAGGTTTAGGGTGTGCATTTTCTATACTTCTAATAATTCATTGTTGGCATTATATTTGTTTCATATATAATGTTTCTTTGGTGATATTTCTTATGAAGTTCTTGAATGATGAAATTGTTATCTCATACTATGATGAATAGTTGATTATGTTTTCTTAAGTTTCATATTGATGAAATAGCTCTTGATGAAATGGTGTTTGTGTGATAATTCTTCATTATGAAGAATTTGGGCCAAGAGAATGATGTTGCAAAGACATGGTTATATGCTACTGCTACATATGTTGAATGATACTTGGAAACATATCATATTGAAGAATGATGCTACATTGTCCTATCTTATTTTATGATGATATGCTTGGTCCTCTCTTATTGTGTTGTGGCTGCATACTAAGTCACAGGTTGACAATATTGAAGCTACATTGTTCTATCTTACATATTGATGGTGAGTTGTTGCTGACAGATGCTTATAGTGCAGATCATACATGGTGTATGATAGTTGTTGATGACTATAATGGTATTATTGATGTCTTTAGTCTTAGTTATGCATGTCATATCTATCATTTGATATAAAGGTCATGTAAAGAACTATGATGTAATCATTGTAAAAGTAAGTTATGTATGGACTATTGTGGTGAAGTCCTTTTCGACATGTGATGTAATTTGTAATCCCAGTGTGATTGGGTGATTGATGTAAGTTTGAGTCCTTGGTGACAGGACAAGTAATATGAGTCATATAGTCATGTAATTCATTGTACATCCATCAGTAACTTCAACATGTGCTCAGGGGGAGCATGATCAGTGTTCATACTCAGTAGTTCAGATACAAAAGTCTTCATTCAGTATTGGTTAGCCCTTTTCCTCTTGCCCTTGATGTCAAAGGGGGAGAGTATCTTGATGTTTGGAGAGTAGCTTGGTTTGGTGCTTGGCTTGTTGTGTTTTACAAATATTTACAAGTTGTAATGACCAAACACCAAATTTTTTGCCATCAAGTCCAAAGGGGGAGATTGTTGGCATTATGAATTGTGTGTTGTCCTTGATGGCAACCTACCTGATGAATGGAAACCTACTTGATGAGTTGTCTCTTTATGGAAACCCACTTGTTGAGGATGCAAATAGGATGCGTCTATAGATGTGATAGAGTGTTTTGGCAAAGGCATAACAGTTCAGAGGCAGAGGTATGATAATGTTGAAAATTCAAGAAGTATATGAGGGTTTTGTTGAGAAAAAAATCATACACACGCGCGTATGAAGAAGCAATGACATGTACAGTTTCTGCACCATGGTATTCTAAATACAAAAGGTACTTATCATGTTATTGCCCTGTGGTATTGAGACCCACAATGGATGTTTCGATCCTGTCTAAGAAAACCATAAGTGTGTGCAAGTGATAGGAATCTTATGAATAGTTAGATCTAAAGCAAATATGCATGTAATGGGCTATTGATGCTTTGCTTGATCTAACCTAAGTATGCACCTGACAGTTTGATGATGGATCAGATCCAATACATCTGAGATGACAATCATGATTATCAGTTGATTTGATTTGTATTGATAGGATATTAAACCATAATTTTCTGTGTATGTCAAGGTTTGGGTATGTCTGAAGTTCTGTGTTGTAGCGAAGATTCGATTCTAAATTTGTAGATCTCTACATGGGTTGTATAGCTTGCAAGGCACATACACACGCAATTCTGATTCTGGTAAGTCTCATACATGCATGTTAGTTTCTTGAAAAGCATGTACACAAAGGGATATGCTTTGAAGAAAGCGTGTACAAAAAGTAGGGTTTTGATGAAAATGGTGTTTGATTAATTTGATGTGCTTTTTTTGTCTGTCAATGAAGTCTTCTTGATGATCTAGGTTGAAACAATGATGTGTTGATTATGGATTGATTGATTGAAGAATGTTGAAGTTACTTCCTAATTGTGATTGAAGATCAGTGAAGGTTTTGTGGTTCTTTCATAATGTTGCAGTAAATCTGTGTATGATTAAGTGTTTGTTTTAGAGTGGCAATGGTCCAGTTTTTAGGTTTGAGTGGTTGAATATTTGTACACAGGTATTCTTAATGAAAGGTGCATACACACGCGGGTTTGCTACTGAAAAGTAGTGTATATATTTTGAAAGATGGTTGATCAGGTTCTACAATAATAGAATCTGATTTCTATGATGTGCAATATGATGTTTAGTATTTTGGTTACAGTTATATGAATGTTCTAGTTGATTGGTTGAGTTTGGTTAATCTAGTGATTGGGTTTCATTGATTAGTTGGTTCTGTTGCTTTTGGGATTGGTTGGGTCAATGGTTTAGTTACAGAGATAAGTTTCAGTTTTGATGATTGCTTTTGAGCTTAAATTTTGGTAGTGAGTCCATTTTGAAAATTTGATGAAACGTGTCGTACAAGTTATGATGTTGTGTAGCAGGTGGATCTAGTATGAAAATTTATGAAACATGGTCCCTGGAGATGAGGGAGATGAGGGTGATAGAGCCTCCTTGAGTGGTGGCTGGTAAATTAGCTCAGGGGTTTGGAGCTCCCTTCTAGTAGGAGCTGGAAAAAAAGCAAAGGTTGTAGCCTTCTGTAGGTGGGTGCCTGTGTACTGGTATGAGTTTACGCTAGTACAAGATTTAGGGGGTTGAAGCTCCATTCTAGTAAGAGCTAGAGAACGAGAGAAGGTTGTGGATTATACATGTGGGTGCCTACCGACTGGTATGAGTTTTCACCAGTACAAGATTGTAAAATATTTTCTTTATATTAAAAAGAAGATAGAGATGACAGAAGCTGGTGGTTTTTTCCAGCACTGGGTTTCCACCTTAAATCCTAGCTGTCATGTGTGCTTCTTATGTGTGATGTTTTATTTTGTTCTTATTGCACATTGTTACTGTCTATATAATGTTTAATAAAGTTTTGATGCACTAGATCAAGATAAACAAATGATGAATTAACTAAAACATAAGTTTTCTAGATATATGCTAGTTGTCTTAAGAACAATCGTGTACACACGTGGGTTCCCTTAATTAAATTTGCATACATAAATAAGGAAATGAAATTGAAAAGTTTATGATTTGAAAATAATGATTCAACCCCCCCCCCCCCCCCCCTTCTTAGTATTTTTCCCAACAATTATATCCCTCAAATGTGTTGTATGAGCACATAAATGCATGATAGAGTGCTTGTATGCATTTCAATGAGGGTGAATCACAACATAGGTTTACTGGAATTTAATTTCTCAAATTCATGATTTTTTTTCATTCACCCTCTTGAGGTTTAATTGGAAACTACAACCCTAAGGTATTCTCTTCGTTTCGTCTATCCATTGTAGAGAGCGTCGTTTCCTTAGCCTATTCTTCAACGCATTCATTAGTATTCTTTTTTAAATTTGTATATTGTTGATTTTATGTAGTGGTCCGTCTTCATCATCCAATATTTCTCAATGAAATGATTGTCATCATTTTTGTCATGTTTTCATTTTAGGACCATGCACTCTACATACATGCTATTTCTTAACAAATCAACATAGTATGTTGTATTTTCATGATCTAATGTGTCTCCATTTGAAGCCTCTCTTTTGAAGTATAGCTTTATCTAGAAATCCCTTTGTTATGCAACGAGATCAAAGAACATAACAAAAGATAGATCAATGACTTAAAAATTGTCCTCTTCAAGGGGGAAACCTCCTTTACATTACATATATGAAAAATTCATGGATGATGCAAGTGTTAAGACATCCTTCATATATATAAGAGTCTAAGGGGTCACAACATAATCAAAGCCTACATAACAATAATAATGTAAGGGCACAAAAATAAGAATAGTGGGCTTCTATGGGGCTCAACAATAAAAACATGGGGGATACATGGGCACAAAAATAAAAATAGGGGGTTACATTAAGAATACAAATAAGGGGAATACACTAGTATTATAGGGACCTAACTTGCCACTCTCCTTCCAAAAAGTATTGTCCTCAATGCTTCAGTAGTTCCATATGCTTCTGTATAATATTACCATCCTCCCATGTGGAATCTTTAGTGGGTAAGGTATTCCACTTAATGAGGTACTCTAAAATTAATCGATTCCATAGTTGTCAGGTTCTTATTTCTGTGACTGCTTCAGGCTCAAATGTGATTTTTCCTTCTTCATCAAGTTCTGGAAACACTGTTTTAACTAGAAGCTTATCAATGATAACCTTCCTTAAGCATGAAACATGGAAAATTGGGTGTACTTGAGAAGATGCAGGAAACTCCAATTTGTATGCCATAATACCAATCTTTTGCAACATGTTGTAAGGACCATAGTATTTCGGTGATAATTTATTATCCTTGTTAGCTTTCTTGAGGTATATTTGTTTGTATGGTTGTAGCCGTAAAAATACACAGTTGCCTACATCAAAAGTTCTTTCGCTATGATGTTGATTTTCATATTGTTTCATTTGATTCTACGCCAGAGTGAGGCTATCTTGTAAGAGTTGGAGAAATTGTTGTTGATGCTCAATGTGATCTTCCACTGATTGAACCGTATAATTTTCTCTTAAAGATGATGTGATGGATAGTGGATGATATCCATAAAGTGATATAAATGGGGTCATTTTTTTATATAGTATGGAAGGAAGTGTTATACCACCATTTATCTAGAGGAATCCACTTAATCCATTATGTTTGTCTATTAGATACAATGCAATGAAGATATCCTTCCAAACATGTGTTCACTATCTTAGTTTTCCCATCAGATTGAGGATGATAAGATGAGCTACGAGCTGACTGAGTACCAAGACAAGAAAAATATTTCCGTCCAAAAATTTCTAGTGAAAATGGGACCTCTATCACTTACAATAATATTTGGGTTTCCCTGTAGCTTTTGAATTGTTTCCATAAATGCAGTAGCAACTAGTCTGTCTTTAAAATCATGAGATAATACACAAAAGTGTGCATACTTCGTAAGTCTATCAATTACCACCATCATGACTCTCTTTCCTTCAAACTTGGTAAACCTGTGATAAAGTCCATTAAGACCTCCTCCTAATGCTGACTTGGAATGGATAAAAGTTGTAACAGACCCAGGGTCTTAATTGTATCAACTGTATTTTGTTAGCTAACGAAACATTGTACTCAAACTTCTGAATATCATATTTAAGTCCATCTAAAAAAAATTCCTTATTGACCCTGTGGTAGGTTTTTAAAAATGTTGAGTTACCTCCTAAGGGGAAGGTGTAAAATTCTAAAAGAATTTTTTTTTTGATTTGGGATTTCTTATAAATATGTAAGTGATATTTGTACCATAATAAATCATTTTTCAAGATAATGTATCAGATGTACTGGGATCTTGTTGCAACTTTTGAATGAGTGTCCACACCTCTTCTCCAGTCTTCCATTCATCCCTTGCTTCGATTATCCAATCAAGTTGGATAATAGAAATGGCACAAAGAAATGCTTCCACATCCTCATGCTTTCTTGAGAGTGCATCTACAACAACATTTTGCTTCCATTTTTTGTAGATGATTTCGAAGTCATAACCCAACATCTTTGTGACCCATTTTTGTTGATCTTCTGAAGATAATTTTTGTTCAAAAAATCAGTTAAGACTATCATGATCTATTTTTACCTTGAAGTGTCTTCCCATTACAGAAGGTTTCCATTACTATAGTGTGTGTAGTATTTGTAACCACCTCCTCCCACATTTACCCACTTCCATTGGTTTTCCCAAGGTAAACATGAGCTGAGGGTCACTATGATAAGATTCAACCTCCTATATTGCCTTGAGGAAATGGATTAGGCAATGTAAGACATTACTAACTTCCCTTAGGTTCTACAAAACCTCCAGGAGAAACCTAACCCCTCCAAATGTCCAAACCCTGAGATTACTCTTTTTTCACTGACCTAGTTCCTTAGTTACTCCCTTTCTAAGGCATACAAGCGACTGTAGCCTTTCACGATCACTGATAAGCTTGCGTCCATGCGATTGTGGAATTTTCCACTCAGTTCTATGCTAGTGACCCTGAATTCTGAGCCACTTTTTCAGGTCTGGGACTCAGGCCTTTGCCCAGAACATTCAACCTATAGGTCATGAATGCATATATGAATCATAGTGATCTGGAAACTTATATGAGATTTAACAAGAAGGGATTATGCCTTCTCACAATAGTTTCCATAACACAATTTAGGTCATGCATTCATTAACCATATGTTCATTGAGTGAAATGGGATAAGATAGATATGTCAATTAACCATGCCTATAACCAGCATATAACTAGATAAATAAAAATGATAGAAAAACCATTTGATTCACATAAAAACAACTATATTTACTCATCAAAATAAGAGGAGTTTAACTCTTATTAACCATATGCGAAAAAAATCCAAGTCAGGGACGTCCACAGACCACCTAACCATAGATTCGGCTGAACCAAATATTTCTTTTATCCAATCACCTCCATGCCATATTCTAAGCATGACTGTGGGATCTCATGGGATAAACCAATCCATAAACAATGAAGGGAATCTGGTGGTTAAACCACCTCCACCCTCACCATACCGTGATCTCACCTAAACCATTCCTGAGATCACAAAACCAAACCAAACTTGGGTGCCTCATAATTCCTTCACCATCCCTTGAGAAATTTTCTTGTCTCCATCCACCTGATGAGGTATTCCTGGAGAAAACCATATACACCCCCAACCCTTGGGATTTTCCTCAGATCAACTCACCTGGATCCAAAACCTTCCAGCAATCCATACCTTAACTAAAAATAATCCCATCACACCATGGCTATCTAAAACTAGCAAGGCAAGGATGAAATCACTTGAAAAAACCCAAAAAAATCCATGTGACTAACAATAGAGAAACCGAATTACGCACATGCATATTATACGCATGCAAAAACCAGCTAACAAGCCATACATGCAATATGTTACTTGCAAGTATTCCTACTGAAGCTACCTAATCCAACCTTTCCTTGCTTTATTCTTTCTTTGTTTTTCTTCCCTTGTACTTCATTTGCATGCTTTATTTCCTTCTCATATTGGTGCTCTTTTCCTCTCTCAAACTAACTCCAAAACTAAACTCATCAAAGGCTACCAAATGACGCTCTGATGCATTTTTATTATTGATGCCTGTAATTCATTCATTTCTCCTCTATTTTCTTTCAATTTCCTCCTCACATGCAACCTGCAAGATTTCACCTCCATTTTCTCTTAATTTCCATTGTTTTCATAAATAAATTCCAATTATTGCCTCTTTTCCTTTTCAAATCCTTTTCCATTTCCTTTTCCAATTTCCCTTTATCCATAAACACACCAAGTGATGCCCGCTAGGATATTTTTCCAAACATTAAACTTAGAATAAGTGTCCCTTAACCTTGGTCTTATTTTTCCTTTATTAACTTTCATTACATGAAATTTTGACTCGTGGCTATTACAGACCCCTCCCCCTCAGGGGAACACCCTCCTCAACATTCTATGACACCTACAACCATCAAAATCACTGAAAAGAAAAATATACTTCCCATGGAGATTTATAACCCAACTCGTTGCATTATTTACAATGAACAACCTACTCAAAAGCAAAACGATCATGACAAACATGACAATATGATAACCATACCGCTTATTGGATCTTTATGACATAGCTCATTCTGGAATTTATAATAAAAACCATACATTAATATGTACATATACCAAAATTTATTTGCCTCAACCTACAAAGAATGAAGGATACATAGCCCACATTTAATCAACCATCTCCCATATAGATTCATTGGGCACAAAGCGCTCCTAATACACAATAACTTGATCAATTTATCTGATCCAGAGCATGATTTATTTCCACTGCAATATGCATTGAGGTTCTGAAGCATGAGTTATTTCCACTGCAGTATGCACTAAGGTTCTGACTAGAATTCTCCTTCTAGTTCCACCTACAATATAGACTAATCAATAACAGGACCAACATACTTTACATATATTTTAAGCAATGAAAGATGGAAAACATCTTGGAATTTCACCATTGGAGGTAGTGCAAGTATATAGGCCACTGGTCCAATCCTCTCAAGGATCTCAAGAGGTAGGCAATACCGTGGTCCCAACGTGACACATGATCTAATCCTCAAGGAGATCTTCTTGGGATTTATCCACAAATACACATTATCCCCAAATTGAAATCACTAGCTTCCTTGTGTTGGTATGAATAACTCTTCTTCATGTCCTATGTTGCCTTTAGTTTCTTCTTTATAACTTGAATTACATGTTCCATGTCTTCCAACATGTCTAGTCTTATCAATACCCTATTCACTAGATCACTCCAACTGAAGGGAGTCTTACAACTCCACCCATATAGTGCCTCAAACAAACTCATCCATAGTGACTCCTAGTAATCATTATTGTTAGAAAAAACAACCTATGGAAGGTACTCCTCCCATCTCCACTGCTGATACATCACATACATCCTCAACATATCCTCCAAAATCATGTTGACCCTCTCTGTCTATCCATTTGTCTGCAGATGATAAGTTGTACTTAAGGCCAAATCTATCCCCAAACCTGTAAGCAACTCCTTCCAAAACTTTGAAGTGAACTTAGCATGCCTGTCTAACATGATCTTCTTTGGAACACCACGCAAACTCACAATCTCCCTTATGAAAACCTATGCCACCTCACTCGTTGAATAAGTAGTCTTTTCTGGAATGAAGTGAGATACCTTACTCACCTTGTCGACCACAACCATTCTAGAATCATGCTACCTCAATGTCCTCAAAGTACTTGTAATGAAGTCCATGGAAATGAACTCCCATGTCGATTCTATAATCGGAATAGATTGAATAAATCCACCTATATGCTTACACTATTCTTTCACCTGCTGACAATCCAAATATCTAGCCACAAAATATGCCACTTCATTCTTCAAATTTAGCCAATAGTAGAACTTATTTACTGTTGTTAACATCTTCTAGTATCATGGGTCTCCTGAAATAAGGCTTGACATGAAACTCCCTCAATATATGGTTCTTGGTCCCACTGTCATCCAACACATAAATCTTGTCCCTGAATCTCACCAAGACATCTGCCATGAGATGATAATCGACATCCTGATCACCTGTAACTTGCTTCTATGACATGTTTCTAAAGCTTCATGTACCTGTCATCCTATTGTCCCTCCTGTAAGATCTGATCCAACAAATCTATCCAATACGAGCTCATTGCCACAAAATGGTTCATCTACACTCTCTTGCAAGTAGCATCTTCAACCCTGTTATCCTTACCCTTGATGTATCTGATATTAAGTTCAAAGTCACTCAGAGTGGCCAACCATCTAGATTTCTTGACATTCAAATTGAATTGACCAAATAGGTACCTCAATCCACTATGCTCACTCATCAATACAAACCTCCTGACAAGAAGATAATGTCTCCACATATTCAATGCATGGATAATAGTTTCCAACTCAAGATCATGAGTCACATAGTTCTACTCGTGCTCATTCAGCTTTCTAGACTCATAGCATACCACCTATCCCCCCTGCATCAAGACTCCACCAAGTCCTCTATTATATACATCTTTACACACAACGAACTATTTACCTAGATCTACAAACTTTAGAAATGGTGCATTTGTCAACAACTTTTTCAATTGCTCAAAACTGGTTGCACATTCCTCTGTCCATTCCAATTTCTTCCCTTTACTTTGCAAAGATATAATGGGATAGGAAATTTGAGAGAATTTCCTAATGAACCACATATACTAACCTGTTAACCTCATGGATGATATTACCTCATCCACATTTCTAGGATTTTCCCATTCCATGATAACTCTTATCTTTTCTGGATCTACTACTATGCCTTCCTTGGAAAAAACATCGCCCAAGTAATGCACCTCTGTCTGAAAGAAACTACACTTTCTAAGCTTGGTATACAACCGATGCTCTAATAGCAATCTCAACACTGCTATTAAATAATTGGCATGCTCTTCCTCATTCTTAGAATATATCAACATGTCATCAATAAATACAATAACAAACTTGTCTATATAAGGACACAACACACTATTCGTCAAGCACATTAAAGTATTTATTGCATTATTCAAACCAAACGGAACTAAAACAAACTCATAATGGCCATACCTGATCCTAAAATCAGTGTTGTAGATGTCCTCTTCTTTGATGCATACCTGATGATATCCTAATCTAAGATCTCTCTTTGATAACACTATTGCTCCCTTCAACTGATCAAACAAGTCATAAATCCTTGGCAATGGGTACTTGTTCTTGATCGACACCTTATTTAGCTACCTGTAATCAATGGACAACCTGAGAGTACAATCATTCTTCTTCATGAACAACACTCGTGCACCCCAACGTGATACACTTGGTTTAATGTATCACTTATCAATCATTTCCTTCAGCGGCAACATCAATTCGACTAACTCTGGTGTGCTCATCCTGTAAGTTGCCTTTGATGCTAGTGTTGCCCCTGGTACCAACTCAATAGAAAAGTCTACTTCTCTGTGAGGAGGTAACTCTAGAATCTCTACTAGAAACACATCCTAAAACTATTTTAATATAATGTACCTCTTGAATATTTCTGCATCCTCAACATCCTTACCATTTTCACTAGAGATATGGATTGCAAAAATCACACATCCTTTCCTACAACTATGGTTAGCCTGCATAGCTTTAATCATTATAACTAATGTAGGCTTCTTATTTCCAAGAAAGATTTTCTTTTTGTCATTATCATCCAAGAAATCAATAGCCTTATCATAAAAAGTATACTTTGGTCCTGTGAAGGTACAACCAATCCATACCGAAAAGCATACCATATGATCCCAGCGGAAGTACATTCATATGTGTTGTTGTCGGCATACCATTCAACTCGAATGCGCAATTTCTTAACTAGTGATGAACTCTCTTCTTCGTACCTATAGCCAAATGCACCAACCAATACTTTGAATGAACTTATTTTCTCAAGCTACACTTATCCACTAGGTCAAGATTAACATAACCATAATTAGACCGAGGATCAATCAAAATGGAAACAACTCAGCCACAAATCTTACCTTGCATCTTAATAATGTATGCCTCGTGATCTTCCTACTTTTCAAAAATTGCATAATTCTGAGGAATGTTATGACAAACATCCCCAGCTATTTGCGACTCTTTAAAAATATAGATCTAAGGTCTACCACCCTGGTACAATGGAAAATCCTTCTTGTTATGATATTTTCCACATATCCAACATTGCAATGGTCCCTTACCATAACCTCTATTTTGTTGCTCTCTACGTTGTGACCCATGTCCCTTCTCAACTCCATTGAACTTCTTATAAGAAATCAAATTTTATTTCTCACTTCCATCAGGAGGTCTTCCCCTCTTCGGTGCCCACTTCCATTTAATTTTATCATTTCCTTTCAAGTCACGCTTAGGCTCAACTTTGCGCTTTGACTTCTCATAACAATGCTTCAACTTCTGGATGGCAAATAAAATCTGGTATCTATATGCTGTTGGAAGCCAACTGATGAATATTTGAATCTTAGGTCCAAAATGTGAGAGTATAATCATGATTTTTCATAAAACCCATTTGCAACTCATAATAATCCTTAGCCTAGTCATCATAGTACCTCTCCAACAAGTACTTCTTCTTGAAGAGTCTCTCAAACTCATCCCAAATCAACTCTTCTTCTTGAATTCACTTGACAGTCTTCACATATTCCCATGAAATATCTACTTTCCCTTTGAGACAAAAGGTGGCTATCTTGGCTTTTATGTTCTCTGAATAGCTATGCAATCGAAAGAACTTCTTCATCCCAAGTAACCATGCCTCTACATATTCTAAATTCTTCATCCCTCTATCAAATGTAGGTCGCTTAACTTTCTAGAACTCCTCAGGTAAGTACTCACCCCTCCTATTAGGATGATGATGATGATGACTATGATGATGTCTCCTCGATGAGGCACTAGAATGATTCACATACATACTATTCCTTTTTTCAAGTGTATCCAATGATCTTCCACCTCTAACTGTATCCCCTCTATCCAACTTCTATCTAGACCTAGACATGTTGCCATAGGATCCATTAGTTTTCTCTTCGTGCTCTTGATCGATCCTCTACTATCCCTATCTCTACAACTCTAACAAGATCTAAAGCATCGCTGCATTGACCTCTACTTTCTTCTCCTGATCCCTTACAAGTATTTCTTTAGCCTCAACCAACTTGTCATTGTCTTCTTTGCAACTTATGATCTTTTCCCTCAAAATCCTTAATGCATTTTCTATACTAGGAGAATACTCTCCTCCTTGTTACCCAAATGATTTGTAGGGAGAGTTATAGGAACTGTAGTCTACCATCTTTCTTGTCATGTTTTCTTTTCTTCTTCCTGCAAGTCTATCATGTCAGATAAACCAAATAGATACCAAAATCAAAACCATACCTCATTGATGTTTAGGGGAGGATTATCTCATCTGCAAGACCAGTCAACATTAGTGTAATACATATATAATCATAACCATATCAATTAACAACATCATGCATGAAAATATTAACTGTAAACCATCACCCCATGCATGACAACCATAACCATGACAACATCAAAATTTACCCAAAGAGAGCGTAACCCACTCTTATACCACCCTGTGACCTCTTCCTCCCACATTTACCCACTTCCACCAGTTTTCCTAGGGTAAAAATGAGCTGAGGGTCACTATGATAAGACTCAACCTCCTATAAGAACTTAAGGAAATGTAGTCAAAAAAGTAAGACCTTATTGACTTCCATTATGTGTTAGAGGACCTCCAACAACAACCCAACCCCTCCAGGCGTCCAACCTCTGAGATAACTCTCTTTTTAACTAACCTAAATCTTGTCCCTGAATCTCACCAAGACATCTACCGTGAGATGATAATCCACATCCTAATTACATGTACCTTGCTTCTATAACATGTTTCTAAAGTTTCATGTACCTGTCATCCTATTTTCCCTCATGTAGGATCTGATCTAGTAAATCTATCCAATACGAGCTCATTGCTGCAAAATGGTTCATCAGCACTCTCCTTCTAGCAGCATCTTCAACCATGTTCTCCTTACCCTTGATGTATCTGATCTTAAGTTCAAACTCACTGAGAGTGGCCAACCATCTAGATTTCTTGACATTCAAATTCAATTGATCAAATAGTTACCTCAATCCACTATGGTCACTCATCAATAAAAACCTCCTGACAAGAAGATAATGTCTCCACATCTTCAATGCATGGATAATAGTTTCCAACTCAAGATCATGAGTCACATAGTTCTGCTCGTGCTCATTCAGTTTTCTAGACTCATAGCATACCACCTGTCACTCCTGCATCAAGACTCCACCAAGTCCTCTATTGTATACATCTTTACATAAAACGAACTATTTACCTAGATCTACAATCTTTAGAAATGGTGCATTTGTCAACAACTTCTTCAACTGCTCAAAACTGATTGCATATTCCTCTGTCCATTCAAATTTCTTCCCTTTACTTTGCAAGGATATAATGGGATAGGAAATTTGAGAGAATTTCCTAATGAACCTCATATAATAACCTGCTAACGTCATGTATGATCTTACCTCATCTCCATTTCTAGGATTTTCCATTCCACGATAGCTCTTATCTTTTTTGGATCTACTATTGTTCCTTCCTTGGAGAAAACATGGGCCAAGTAATGCACCTCTGTCTGAAAAAACTACGCTTTCTAAGCTTGGAATACAACTGATGCTCTCATAGCAACCTCAACACTGTTGTTAAATAGGTGGCATGCTCTTCCCCATTCTTAGAATATATCGACATGTCATCAATAAATACAATAACAAACTTGTCTATATAAGGACACAACACACTATTTGTCAAGCACATTAAAGTAGCTATTGCATTATTCAAACAAAATGGAACTAAATAAACTCATAATGGCCATACCTAGTCTTGAAATCAATGTTGTAGATGTCCTATTCTTTGATGCGTACCTGATGATATCTTAATCTAAGATCTATCTTTGATAACACTATTGCTCCCTTCAACTGATCAATCAAATCATAAATCCTTGGAAATGGGTACCTTTTCTTGAACAACACCTTATTTAGTTGCCTGTAATCAATGCACAACCTGTGAATATAGTCATTCTTCTTCACGAGCAATATTCATGCACCCCAAGGAAATACACTTGGTCTAATGTATCCCTTATCAAGAATTTCCTTCAGCTACAAGATCAACTCTACTAACTCTGGTGTGCTCATCTTGTAAGGTGCCTTTGATGTTAGTGCTGCCCCTGGTACCAACTCAATAGAAAAGTCTACTTCTTTGTGAGGGGGTAACTCTGGAATCTCTACTAGATATACATCCTAAAAATGTTTTAATACAACGTACCTCTTGAATATTTATGCATCCTCAACATCCTTACCATTTTCACTAGATATACAGACTGCAAAAATCGCACATATTTTCTTACAACTACGCTTAGCATGCATAGTTGTAACCATTCTAACTTATGTAAGCTTCTTCTTTCCAAGAAAGATATATTTTTGTCATTATCATCCAAGAAATCAATAGCCTTATCATAAAAAATATACTTTGGTCCTGTGAAGGCATAACCAATCCATACTGAAAAGCATACCATATGATCCTAGCAGAAGTAGATTCAGATGTGTTGCTGTAGGCATATTATTCAACTCGAATGCTTAAATTCTTACCTAGTGATGAACTGTCTTCTTAGTACCTGTATCCAAATTCACCAACCAATACTTTGAATGCAGTTATCTTCTCAAGCTACACTTATCCACTAGGTCAAGATTAATATAACTATAATTATATCAAGGATCAATCAAAATAGAAACAACTCAGCCACAAATCTTACCTTCCATCTTAATAATGTATGCCTCGTGATCTTCCTACTTGTTATCAACAATTGCATAAATCTGAGGAATCTTATGACCAACATACCCAGCTGTCTACACCTCTTGAGAGATATAGATCTGAGGCCTACCACCCTGATACAATGGAAGCTCCTTCCTGTGATGATATTTTTCGCATATCCAACACTTCAACGGTCCCTTACCATCACCTTTGGTATGCTACTCTCTACGCTGTGACCCATGTCCCTTCTCAACTCCATTGAACTTCTTGTAACAAATCAAATTTTATTTATCACTTGCATCATGGGGTATTCCCCTCTTTGGTGCCCATTTCCCTTTAATTTTCTCATTTCCTTTCAAGTCACACTTAGGCTTAGCTTTACGCTTGAACTTCTCATAACAATGCTTCAAATTCCGGATGGCAAACTCAATCTAGTATCTATATGTTGTTGGAAGCCAATTGATAAATATTTGAATCTTAGCTCCAAGAACCTTATAGTATAATCATCATCTTTCATAGAACCCATTTGCAACTCATAATAATCCTTAGCTTAGTCATCATAGTACCTCTCCGACAAGTACTTCTTATTGAAGAGTCTCTCAAACTCATCCCAAAACAACTATTCTTCTTGAATTCACTTGACATTCTTCACATATTCCCATGAAATATCTACTTTCACTTTGAGATAGAAGGGGGCTATCTTGGCTTTCATGTTCTCTGAATAGCTATGCAATGAAAATAATTTCTTCACCCCAAGTAACCATGCCTCTACATATTCTAACTTCTCCATCTCTCTATCAAATGTAGGTGGCTTAACTTTCTAGAACTCCTTAGGTAAGTACTCACCCCTCCTATAAGGATGATGACGATGATTACTATGATGATGTCTCCTTAATGAGGCACTAGAATGATTCACATACATACTATTCCCTTTTTCAGGTGTATCCAACGTTCTTTCACCTCCAACAATATCCCCTCTATGCAAATTCTATCTGGACCGAGACCTGTTGCCATAGGATCCATTAGTTTTATCTTCATGCTCTCGATTAATCCTCAACTATCCCTATCTCTGAAACTCTAACAAGATCCAAAGAATCACTACGTTGACCTCTACTTGCTCTTCCTAAGCCCTTACAAGTATTTCTTTAGCCTCAACCAACCTATCATTGTCTGCTTTGCAACTTCTGATCTTTTCCCTCAAACTCCTTAATGTATTTTCTATACTAGGGAGAGTTATAGGAACTGTAGTCTACCATCTTTCTTGTCATGTTTTCTTTTCTTCTTCCTACAAGTCTATCATGTCAGACAAACCAAAAAGATACCAAAATCAAAACCATACCTCATTGATGTTGAGGTGAGGATTATCTCATCTTCAAGATCAGTGCACATTACCGTGATACATATATAATCATAACCATATCAATTGACAACATCGTGCATGCTAATACTAACTGTAACCATCACCCCATGCATGACAACCATAACCATGACAACATTAGACTTTACCAAAAGAGAGTATAACCCACTCTGATACCACCCTATAACCTCCTCCCACATTTACCCATTTCCACTAGTTTTCCTATGGAAAAAATGAGCTGAGGGTCACTATGATAAGAATCAACCTCCTATAAGAACTTAAGGAAATGTAGTCAAAAAATTAAGACCTTATTGACTTCCATTAAGTGTTGGAGGACCTCCAAGAGAAACCCAACCCCTCCAAGTGTCCAACCCCTAAGATAACTCTCCTTTTCATTGACCTAGAGCCTCATTCACTCCAAGCGACTGTAGCCCACCATTCACACTAATAATCTTTCCACGATGTGACTATGGACTTTTCCAGTCAATTCTATGCTAGTGACCCCAAAGTTTGAGCCACTTTTTAGGGCTAGAACTCAGGCCTCTACCCAAAACTCAATGAAACTTCCACAAATGATAATTGACATAAAAAGAAAACTTATGAACCAAAACTTGAACTAGGAATTGACCTGACCTCTCCCAAATAGGACTAACATTCTGTCAACACATGGTGAACATGCAACCTATAGATGTTGAATGCATATCGAAATCATATCAATCTGAAAACTTATCTGATATTTAACAAGAAGGGAATATGCCTTCTCACAATAGTTTTAATAACACTAGTTAGGCCATGCATTCATTAACCAAATATTCATTGAGTGAAATGAGATCAGAGTCATACTTAGATATGTCAATTAACCATGCTTATAACCAGCATATAACTAGATAAATAACAATGATAGAAAAACCATTTGAGAAACATAAAAATAACTACATTCACTCATTAAAACAATAGGAACTTAAATGTTATTAACCATATGCAAAAACCATCCATGTCAGGGACTTCCACGTACCATGTGACCATAGATTAGGCTAAACCAAATCTTTCTTTCAATCAATCATCCATGTCCCATATTCCAAGCATGAATGTAGGATATCATGACATAAACAAATCCATAAACAACCAATGGATTCCAGAGGTTAAACCACCTCCACCCTCACCATACCATGATCTCACCCAAACTAGTCCTGAGATCACAAAACCAAACCGAGCTTGGATTCTTCATAATTCCTTCACCATCTCTTAAGGGGTTTTCCTATCTCCACCCACCTATTGAGGGCTTCCCCTAGAAAACCATCTCCACCCCCAACTCTTTGGATTTTACTGGTACCGCCTTACCTGGATCCAAAAAAAATACGGTAATCCATAACTCAACTGAAAAGAATCCCATCACACCATGGATATCGAAAAATGGAAAGGCAAGGCTAAAACCACTGTAAAAAACTAGGCAAAATCCATGCCATAGACATCAAAGAACCCAAAATACATACATGTGTATGCCATGCATTCCAAAACAAGCTAGGAAACCATACATGCAATTTGTTACCTGCAAGTATTCCCGCTGAAGCTGCCTAATCCAACCTTTCCTTACTTTATCCTTGCTTTGCTTTGCTTTCCTTGTCTTCTTGGTGCCCTACTCATCTCTCAGACTAACTCCAAAAATGAACTAACAAAAGGCTAACAATTGATTATATGATGCCCTTTTATTATTGATGCCTCTAATTTATTCATTTCCCCTCTATTTTCCTTTAATTTATTCCTCACATGCACCCTGTGACCTTTCACCTCCATTTTCTCTTAATTTTCATTATTTTCATAAATAAATGTCAATTGATGCATATTTTACTTTTCAAAGCCTTTTCCATTTCCTTTGCCAATTTCCCTTTAGCCATAAACACATCATGTTATGCACACTAGGATATGTTTCTCAACATTCAGCTTGGAATAAGTGTCCCTTGACCTTGGTCTTATTTTTCCTTTGTTAACTTTTATTACATGATACAGTATTTCCAACATTTTCTTCTCATAAATAGGTTTGCGTAAATACTTTCCTTTGATTAGACGACTTTCAAAAGAAATGGGTCTTCCTTCTTGCATTAAAGGAACACCAATTCCATTTCGTAAGGCATCACATTCCACAATAAAGGTTTTAGTGAAGTTAGGCATAGCTAAGACTGATGCTTGGAACATTACCTCTTTAATATGTTCAAATGCCTTAGTTTCTTCTGGAGTCCAAGAAAATGCATCTTTCTTCAGTAATGTTGTTGGAGGTGCTACTATTCTCCCATAATTCTCAACAAACTTGTCATAATACCCTATCAACTAGAGAAATCCTCAAAGATTCTTTATGGTTGTGGGTATTTTCCATTCGTAAATGGCTTTAATTTTCTTAGGCTCTACCTTAACACCCTCATGAGATACAATATGACCCAAACATTCCACCTCCTGTACTCCAAAGAAACATTTGGAGGTTTTTTCATATAATTGATTCTCCTCCTATAGTTTGAGAACCCTTTCAACATGTTGAACATGATCCTTCCAAGACTTGTTGTATGTTAGTATAGCATCAAAAAATACTAACACAAATTTTCTAATGAAGGGTTTGAAAATGGAATTCATAAAACCTTGAAATGTCGAATGTGCATTAGTAAGGCCAAAAGGCCTGACCAAAAATTCATAATGACCCTCATGAGTTCTAAATGTTGTTTTCAGAATGTCTTCAGTTTTCATTCTAATTTGATGATACCCTGAATGAATATCCAACTTGGTGAAGTACATTTCTCCGTGTAATTCATCCAAAAATTCATCAATGACAAAAATGAGAAATTTATCTTTAATAGTGAGCTTGTTGAGCGCCTGACAATCCAGACACATACGACATGATCCATCCTTCGTGTGCACAAATACTACTAGAGCAGAGAAAGAACTTTGACTAGGTTGAATTATAATACTCTCTGGAATTTATGTAACCATACATTCAATTTCACTCTTTTGGGCATAAGGATATCTATAAGGTCTGATGTTTGGAGGAACACTTCTTGGAATCAAATGGATAGCATGGTCATGATCAAAAATAGGTGGGATGCCTTTGGGAGTCTCAAATACCTTGGAATGATTTTCCAATACTTTTTGGAGATCTAGAGAAATATATGATTTTGATGTTTGAACCTCTATTGAGGATAATTATGCAATTACGTGTTGTTTTTATTTATTTAGAACGTTTTTCATGTCATTAGAGCTTATTATCTTTCCCGGTTTCCCTATGATACCTCTTAATTCAACTTCCTTTCCTTCCTAAAAAAAATTGAAGAAAAGTTCATGAAATTAAAAGCTATTGTCCACAAATATTGTAGCCATTAGACTCCTAGTACCACATCAGCACCACCGATTGGAATCGGAAGCATTGGAATATTTAGTACATATTCATCCATGATTAACTTGATATTATGTCACATTCTAGATAAATTTATAATTCCTCCATTTTCAACTATCACTTGACACTTTGGTGCTGGATATAGGAAGCAATTCAATTCCTTGACTATCTTACAATGAATAAAATTATGAGTACTACCTCAATCAATTAGCACTATTACCTTTTCCTTATTTATATATCCTTCTACCTTGAGAGTTTGAGGAGTGTTAATTCCTGGAAATGCATTGTAATAATCAAGATATGGTTGGGTTCATTTCTTCACTATGCTCTTTGAATAATTTCAAACTATTTTTTCAAACAAAAATTTTGTAAATTTTAAAAGAATACACACTTTTTTCTTGCTTTTTTGGAGCTGGATATTGAAACTATTGTATATCTATAATTTCAAATCTCCAAGATCTAAAATTTATTTTGTAGGTAATGAGGAGGGGGTGAATCATTATTTCTTTTCAATTGTTATTTTTACCAGTTAGGTCACTTATAATCAAAACACAAAATGAAAAATAAGAATAAATGCTTTTATTCATCAAAATAACAAGGACTTCAATCCTCTTGTTTACAATAAATCAAGTACAATATAGTGTAGTGATACAACCCTATATGAATACACCAATCTCCAATCCACTAGGCTTCAACTGGTACTTTTACGAGCACCAACTTGGACTTCACGAGGCACCAACCTCTAGGGCTCCAACCCTATCTTCCCAAGGCTCCAACCTTGTCACTTTGAGGCACCAAACTCTAGGGCTCCAACCCTATCTCTGGTACAGGCTCCAACCTGGTCTTCTTGAAGACTCCTATCATCTAGGGCTCCAACCCATAGCTTCAATTTTTCAAGCTAAGTTTAATCATTCTTGACGGCTACCAATATTTTCTGAAACAAGCCCTAATAATATCTTCACCTTCAGCAATGCCTTCAATCGATATTCAAATCACTTACCTCATCAATGACAACATTGTCTTCTCATGAAGGTGTCTCCACAACTATTCATGTTACCCAAACATTATTCTTCAATGTCACTCCATGAGGACCTACAACAATGTACCGTGATCTCCAAGGATAGCTCCAAGATCATCTTTAAGATCTTTGCACTAGGTCTTCAAAATGCTCGAAGATATCTTCAACAAGTTACTTCAAGAAAATCCAAACTGTATCTTTCTAAAGTATGTTCAAGGCTGTCTTTAGAAAGCTACCCCAAGATTTTTTCAAGACGATGATGCCTTTCTCACGATGTATTCACTAGGCATTTGGTAATTTCATCAATTTGGAAGCTCCAATGATACTTTGAAATATCCTTTTGAAGTCTTAACCAAGCATTAAAATAGTGCCAAGATCAGGTCTGACCTCCTTCTAGTACAATGGTCTAAGCCTATTGTTTCAATTCTTCAACACATATCTGAGTAGCTTTTTTAAGAACAATTGCAATCATCCTTTTAAAACACTAGTCCAAGTCTCCTTTCTCACTATTATGAGCCTCCCTTTTCCTCCTTCAACATAGGCCAAACCTTATTCTTCAATTACAAGTATGTAGCTCTGTAATTCAGTCTGCAACTAGGTCTCTGACAACCCAAAATTTTTCTTTACATAAGGTCTAAAATTCATGCTAGTTACATGTTGAAAGTTGACCACAGGAGGGGTTGAGTTGCAGGTCTACAGGGGGCTGAAATTACAGGCTTGTTGGGGTCATATTTCTCCATAGTAAAAGGACTGAATTGTGTGTATAGGAGGCCAAAGTTGCAGGTAGAAATTTTAGGTGAGTTGTAAGCCAAGCTGCAGGCCTAGTTGTAGAGATTGTAGGTCTGAAATTACAGTGGTTGAAACTTCACCCAGAGAACCAAAGTTTCTTCACAAATTTGTTTTCCAATATAATGATACAAATATGCTTTAGAAAAAAAACCTTTCTCATTGTACTTCACTGAATTCTTGGCCAAATTTCTATTTTGAAATGATGAGTTTAGCTTGTTATTTATAGTTGTTTTTGTAAATGAACAAACACATCTGTTGAGGTTGGAGGGCTAACATGAGTGTGTTGGAGCTGACCTGTGTATGGTTGTCTTAAAATAATTTTAATAAAAAAATATTGTGAATCCTCTATGATGAAAGTGACACTCCTTTTTTTTACTGGTATCTTCCATGTTCTTTCTTTCTCATCCTTTAATAGGTTATTTTCCTCATGGCCTTTGCAGAAATCCATTTTTTTGCTAATTGATTATATAACTCCAAAGTTAACCATGCAATCACGGATGTTTTGATAAATGTTCCAGACATGTATAGAGGTCTTCCACAAATGTTCTTCATCACCTAGGCTAGGTAGGACATCATTTAATTATTAATAGGACTTGCATTATTCATGATTAAGGCATCTTTTAGGGATTCCTTATATGAACCATGCTATGGTTTCTTCAACATATTTATTTAGGCCTTTATTCATTCATTATTGCATGCATTTCTAGCTTTTTAGGGATTTATCATATAAGTGAGCAATGCCAGGGCATAGGCCATAGGGTTTCCATTAGGGTTAGGGTTTAATAACTTAGGTTCTCATCATCTTAAATAATTCTCTAATGGATTGACATCAATGACAACTTTATCCAACAATCTCCCCCTTTGTCATTGATGGAAATACTTTCCTTCTTTGACATCAATGGAAAATGGCGTGATTTTGTTGACAATATTTTTCATCAAGTTCTCTTCCTATCATTATGCTTCTTCTTGTTGATGTCATCATGTTTCTCTTCATGTGATAAATATGATTTTGCTAACCTATGCTATCCCTATCATGGCACTTGTCTCCTTAATATTTTTCTTCTCTTCTTGACATTGTGTTGCTCATGTTGCTACCCCTATCATCATGCTTTCTCTTTCTGTCATCATGCTACTCCATCTAACTTTATCAAGGGAAACTCCCCCTGATAAGTATGCTACTCCTGGTCATATTCTTTGCATCTTTCCTTTCCATACCACCCTTAAGTAAAATTCTCATCATAGCCATCAGAAGATATTTCTTATTGTCACGTAGAGTGGCTAGAAGTCCCCATATGACTAATCAAAGGATATCCCAAGGATAACATCTCAAATTATGAGCTCCCCCTAAAAATATTGTCATAATGCATCTTCTTTACTGTTGGATTCTTCTATATGTATGGCATTACTATCTTCTTCAATTTTTTTTCATACATCATTCTTTGGATTAGAAATCTCATCTATAGACCATTTGCATGGTTGGGAAACCTGTCTTTGACAACCTCCATTAGATTCATTTTTCATAGAAATCCATCAGATTTTTCCAATCAGTCCCTAGAAGAAATATAGTTACCATCATATAAAATACTATAAAACCCATCAATCACTATTTAAGTGGATTCCTTGTATGACCATGTGTTTCTGGGAAAACTAGTATTCCTAAAGAATGCTAGCCCTCTAGGTTTGGCAGCTACCCTAGAAACAACAGTTTAAAGTAATTCAATGATTTCTTCTATGTGTAACAGATAAGA
Source organism: Pinus taeda (assembly GCA_000404065.3). NCBI lineage: Eukaryota > Viridiplantae > Streptophyta > Pinopsida > Pinales > Pinaceae > Pinus > Pinus taeda. The sequence continues at coordinate 108,179 of APFE030631134.1, read as the reverse complement.
GAAAGATAATGGAACCAACCTGGAACTTCCGCTTAATCCCTTGCTTGCTCTCTCTCCCCTTTGACAGATCCTGCAACTCCTCCCCATACTTAACACACTTGGAGAGTACCTGCACAAGTACATCAACAAAGAACCATCAAAGCATCATGATCTATTACAACATAAACATTACAGAATCAGATATATAATGAACAAATGATAGCATTCACAAATGATGACATTCACAATTGCATAATCATATGGAAGAAAATTTGAAGAACTTTATTAATAGAAGGGAGAATTACAACCAAGTTGTCTGATCCAACATCATCCTCCTAGCTTCAATCCTTCTTCACCTCATGAAATAGCAAGATCACTCCAACAACACAATGCTTTTTCCTCAATTACAAACTATCAGCACTTCCTTGCAATTCACAACATTCCAACCTCTTGATCTCTTGAATTGGAGATCCATTTATAGATGTGTGCAAGGGTGTGAGTCATCCATGGGGTTTGATTACTGTCATTCCACTTGTTACAATTGGTTCCATTTGGAGATTTCTTAGATCCCTTATTCATCCTTGGATGAATTCAGAGAGGCAAGTGGCACAGGAGAAGTTTCTAGAAGATTCCATGAGCAACCACCTAGCAAACTATCTTAGACATTTGTCCATGCTCGCCCATCGCACCCTATAGAAGGCCTAATCAGTATGCATCACACCCTGGTAGTGTACCACTCAGTATTCATCGCACTTTGCCAGTGGAGCAGTCAGTATGGTTTAATTTAAGCCATTTCTGGATGGTTTCTAAATGGAACGTTTGGGGAATGATGTATTCAGATGACTATGTTCCTTTAGGGTATGACACAACTCTTTTAGGGGTTGATGTTCCCTATTTTATTGACATATAAGTTTGGGGTTGATGTGCCCAAATATGTCTATAACATTTGCCCCCTAAAGCATGAAGTCGTAAATATTGATGTCAGGTGAAATGCTTTATCATGATGATCCGGAGTTTCGAACTGGAAGGTGACCTGCATAAGTTACGACACAATACATCATCATAATGTAATTTTCATTATCTAGCTAAGGGAGGCATTCCCATGCTCAGCTTTATAAATTCATTTCATGTAGATAGATCAGATAGTCCTCTGCAGATACAGACTGGTGATTCTTCAGATATAGAGTCATTATCCATGGGTAGGATTACCATCTGTGTAGAGCCTTTGTACATTTGATGTTTTTATATCCCTGAATATATTGCAGCCTGGATGGATGAAACTAGATCCGGGGTCTTCAAACTCATTCAATCTTCGCTCAATGTACAAGTCAATCCATGTGAAGAGATGTTCTGAAGTCGAACATGGAAAGACATTGCCTGATTACCAACCAATGGTGTAAGCTGTTAACAGACACGAGAGGAATCACCGATAATGATAATGACCCTCAAGGTACTACAGTAAAATTCACATGGTGTGAACATATGATCCGATGTCAAACACCATGAAAAATCTTTCAGTCGAAGGCCATTGATGTCAAACTATCGCCGAAAGTGAGAAACTTGCCATTGATGTATGCAAGCTTCAAAGCACTGAAAGGGGTGTTAGTCAACTTCTTGGATAATGAGCTGATGTCGATGACAAGTGACTCATCGTAGGAGGGCCTTGATGTATCTCACATCTACGACATGAAATGAAGCAAATGATTTCTGGAGGTGAAAATGAACTGACGACACAAGGTTCAGGAATGGTGGTCATGAAAAATGAAGGTTGGAGGTATTGCGGTGGATGAGACATTAACTAGATGGTGATTTCTCAATTGAATGAATTCTCTTAAACATGTCAGCAACACTGAGATGGATTGGTAGCGTTAACCCTAAAAGATGGATGGTGTGAAAGACCAATGGTGAGATGACCGGTGAACAGAATAAGCCAACCCAACTCAATAATGGTGATGAAGTGAAAGTGTCATGTTGAAGAGCAACTTGCTACCATAAATTCTTCAAGTTTTTCCCTTTTTCCCCTGTCATTGTTGACCAATACCTCTTTATTTTTGTCAAGCTTGAGGAGGATAACATATGGTTGTTTTATAATTCACCCTTTGGGAAAACGTATCGCTATTTAATGTTTTAACGAATCTAGCGACAACGAAACTTGGTCTCGTCTAGATGGAAAAGTTTGTTGCTATTGTTTTAACGAGTTTAACAACAAGGATAACTCATTCCTTTTCATGTTTAGAGAGTTTGAAAAGGGACAAAAAAACTCCATAAGTTCTTTTTTGTAAAATAATCCCTCAGTTCTGAAAAAGGATAAAATAATACAGGAGGGATGACATTTCCAATATTTTAACGAGCTAGAAAAGACAAGTGCTCGACAATATTTTCATATTTAATGAGTCTGGAAAGGGTTTAGAGAGGACTCTACTTTGAGGAACGAGTGGTATCTAGGGTAGCAACTAGTTCTGGTGATTTTGTAACTTCTCAAAACATGTTGATTTGTGTGAAGAGGTTGGCTAATAATACCACTCATTGCAACTGTTCCTCAAAAAGGGTAAAACAACCAATTGGAAGCGTATGATCAGCCAAAGGGATGGTGGTGATGGGATGTACACAACCAAGGAAAAAAGGCTGATAGAATGGCAATCACAAGGGTTTTAAGTATTGAAAACGGGTTCGTTTTTAGACAAGATTGAACCATGGGGAACTATGCTTGGATTCAGTTTCATGTTTACACAAGCTTGAAACGAACAAACTATGCTTAGCTTCAGTTTCATTTTTACACAAGCTTAAAATGATAAACTATGCTTGGATTTAGTTTCATTTTTACACAAGCTCGAAACGAAAAACTATGCTTGATGGTTAAGGATGTTCACTTTACTGTTTAGCACATCAAGTTCTTTCATCAGTTGTTCAATCCTGCTCAAGACTCCATCAAATTGATTAGAAATACATATATATGGACGAAAAATGAACTAAAACTAACATTTCGTTTTGAAGTACATGAATATTAAAAATAAAAAGTAGTTTTTACCTCTCACTTTCATCATTTCATTTCAAATTTGGGATTTGGAGCTCTGGAGTGGTTTTCCCCCTCAAATTTCACCAGTCGATTTTGGGAGATCCTATGGACCATTCTCCACACCGTCAGGACCAACTAGGAGCTATCCTTGAGCTCTTCATTTTCATTCCATCTTTTCTTGATTCTGAGCTAGTTTTTCCACATCTCTAGGCCCCTAAGGTTTAAATATTTCATTCTCCAATCATCTCACCTAATGGTGTGATGCATACTGGGCTACTAATAGGCCAGTCAGTGTGCATCTCACCTTGCTCAAAGGTAGGGTGCGATGGGCGCAGAAAGGAAACTTTACATAGTGTTTTTTCATCAAAGTTTTACCTGTTTTTTCTCAAATTTGGATCCTAACTCATTTTTGTCTGTATTTCAGATATTTGTTGGATCAAGATGGTTGTCACATGGCGTGAACGAGAAAATGAAGAGGAGGATATGATTGCTTTACATGACCAGGGCACAGTGGATGCATTAAAAAATTGTGGTTTGCTAAAGTTCTTCTGCATATCCAGCATGAGACAATAGATCAGTTTGCTGCAGTATTTCCTCAATGCTTGGGATCCTATTGACCAGGCATTCCAGATCAGAGGTAAATCTATTCCTTTCATGGTCAAGGATATTTATTTTTTGACGGGATTGTTGAGGCATGGTGCCCCTCTTTCACTATCAGGATTCACTCGTGGGGGTGAATCTGTGAAAGATTACATTTGTCAGCTCTGCAGGGATGGATCTTGACCCAGTAGATATGGTAAGATTAATATCCAGGATGTTACTGATCGACCTTTGAGGACCATTTTATTTACCTTTGCTAGATTGTCTAGCAATGCGGCCTTACATTTGCAAACAGATCTTACGTGCAGTATGCCCTGGAATGCCTGGAACCGAAGGTGTTCAATTGGTGTGAGGTGATATTTCCTATCATAAAAGAACAACTGTCCAAAGCAAAGAATGAAGGAACCAAGAACCTTGGCTAGCGATCCATATTGACTTCTTTTGCTTTGGAAAGAATTCCACTGATGTAACCTCAAAACATTTCACTAGGATTGCCTACACTGAGGGAACCACAGATGCAGAGATGAGTGGATCTTATGGTCAGACATGCCGGCCAGTCATAGATCTCCTTCTCTAATGCCCTTTTTGAGTGGTTCAACCACCAGGAGATGGTATTTACGGAGTATCCATATGTTGGGATGGATTTCCAAGGCGATCCAGACTTGCCTTTACCAGCTGGTGAGCAGTGGAGTGCTATAAGTAAAATAATTCGACCATATCTTTGCTTTTTCAGTTTTATAATGTTTATGTGTTTTTGATGTTACCAAGACTAAATAAAATCATATGTGTGTGCAAATATTGGACCAGTGAGACCAGTGGCATGCCCACGGGCGGCAAATGACACTCCAGCAAGAGAGGTTGTAGGGAGGGCCGTCCTTCTAGATCTGGACATATCAGAGACCCTGGCAATGTTGCAGGATCAGATCAAGGGCCTCACTCTCGACATTTAGGATGTCAGGACCGATGAGTTACCTCTGAGGTTACAGTGCCATACTACTGGTGTACCAATTCATTGGACTAGGCTCTTGTGCATGATAGCACAAACAGTGACATGTTATCACCAGCATCACTAGTCTAGGATGTTTTTCTGCATTCATTTTGAGTTTCTTGGTCAGATGACTGATTTTTCCTTGGACACAAAATATTTTGTAAAAACTATAAAAAGCTATCTACTTTTGATTTTTAGAGTTTTATTTTGGCTAAGTGATGAAATCCTAATGCAAATTTTGATGTGAAATGCTTTCTTTACAAATGCTGCAAATTTCCATTTAACACATAGTTTGCTAATGAATCATTCAATATGTTTAAGTTTCTAGAAATGTGTTGATATTGAATGGAATCAAAATGCCTTTTCAAAATCCTAACTCTTAGGAACATGCAATAAATAGCTAGGTTCTGAATGGAATAAATGCCGGTAAGCTGTAGAATGATGAGTTGTGAATCTAGACTAACAATGAGTCAGCGTATGCCATGTGAAATGGCATCAGAGAGAAATTCAATCAACACGCTATAATCAGCGTTGTTGTTCACCGATCGACCAATACATATCCCCCTGAAACTCACTAACTCGCCACTTGGAGTGAAAATGGCCTAGGACGTAGAAGATAGGTTCTGCATACTACGACTAGCTCCACCAGCATACCCAACAAATGGTTCCAAAAAGTCTGACATTTGCAACAAATGTGAAGTGGATTACCTATCCAAAATGACAACTCTAAAAGAAAAAATGCAATAAAAGCATATGTACAATGAGATTACTACACTTAATCAAGTGTAGTAACGTTTGAGATACAACCCGTTTCAGGGCTACGACAGTGGAATCCCATCATAATTGAGTAACTCGTAGGCTCCTTTTCTCAATACTCGTTTAACAATGTAAGGACCCTTCAATAATGGTTCAAATTTACTTGCTCCTAATTTTTCAGAGTCCTGATCGTAAAGCAAGACCAGGTCACCTTCTGAGAAGACATGAGGCTTGAAATTTTTGTCATATTGTACCTTGATGTGTTTCCTATGTGCTTCATTAGCCAACGTGGCATCATGACGGGTTTCATCCAGATGGATTAATTCCAAGAAACGAACCTCTTCTTCAGAAGTTTCGGGAAGCAGATCGATTGCAAGCTTGAGAGATGAGATTTTGCACTGAATTGGTAAGACTACTTCCAAACCATAAACCAACTAAAAGGGCGTAAATTTGGTTGCATTTCTCACAGAAGTCCTATATGCCCACAAAGCTGAGTACAGGATTAAATGCCAATTCCGTTTATGGACTCCGATCATTCTCTACAGCATGTGCTTAAGGACTTTGTTGATTACCTCAACATGTCTGTTAGCCTGCGAATAATATGGAGTAGAACTATCATGGGACAGTTCTAATTTGACAGTTAATTCGATCATCATGTGATTGTGAAAATGCGACATATGATCTGTAACTATAGCCTGTGGTACACCAAATCTAGAAACTACATGATTAAAAGAGAAAAGAGTAGCCGTTTCATTGCTGCTGTTCAATGTAGGCATCGCCTTGGCCCATTTTGTAAAATAGTCGACAACGACTATAATATACCCATGCCCCTCAGCCGAGGTGGGGTTAAATGTCATGAAATCAATGCCCCATTTTGCGAATGGGCCAACAACAACAACTGGATGCAATGGCGCAGGTGGTAATCTGGTTTTGCGATCAAAAATCTAACAAGCATGGAAACTTCTGACTACAATTATGCAATCTTTGAATATGGTGGGCTAGAAGTAACCAGCTCATAAGATTTTTTGTGCAGTAGTGTAACCAGATAGATTCCCCCCACAAGCACCTGAATGACTATCATTCAAAACTTTTTCAGCCTCCTCATGTGTGAGGCACCTTCATAGAACCATATCGACACTACGACGGTAAAGTGTATCATCAATGATCAGATAGTCTTTGGCTTGGTATCGAATACGTCATTGTTCAGAGTGAGAGGTGTTAGGCCTAAAAGTTTGGGTTTGGAGATAGACTAGTATATCCTTGTACCATGGATCACTTGACGATATCAGAAGCAGAGTCTCATCCACGATTGATGCTTGGGATGTTAAATCATTGGATGACAAGGGAAGATCACAAAGTAACTCTGCAAAGACGAGAGATTTCTTTGATTTGGATTTGGTGAACTCTAGATCAAACTCTTGCAAAATTGCTATCCATTTGGAATATTTGCCCCCTAGTAATTGACGCAACAGAATGTAGGTCATAGGGTTGCAATCTGACACAATGGTAGTTTTGCGAAAGAGTACATAGTGTCAAAATCTCTGTACTGCTTGAACGGCTGCTAAAGCCAACTTTTCAACACAAGAGTACTTGCTTTCTATATCATTAATATTATGACTTAAATAATATATAAGATGTTCAATTCCGTTATCTTCTTGCACTAAAACCATAGCAATGGCTGTATTTGCAGCGGCGAGATACAAGTTGAAGTATTTTTGATAGTCAGGAGCATACATTAATGATGTTGTTATCAGGGAATCTTTTAGAGCATCAAAGGAAGCTTGCACAAGCTGATCCCAGTGGAAGGGTACCCCTTTTTTCAAAAGACATGTATAACCTTTAGCGAGCTCAGCATAATGTGGAATGAACCTCCTCAGAAAGTTAGTTTTCCCTTGGAGTCTCTGAATTTGAAGCAAATTTAAAGGTGGAGGCATGTCAAGGATTGCCTAAACCTTAAATGGGTGAAGTCGAATTACGTCCTTAGAAACCACAAAACCAAGCAATCAACTAGAACCAACACAAAACACACATTTGTGAGGATTGAGTCGTATCTTGTATTATCGGCAACGTAAAAATATGGCTCTCAAATGTTGTGGATGATTAGTTTGTTTTTGTGAATGAGCAGGAAGATTATCGAGATATGGTTAAATGATGTGTTTGATGTCATGGAAGTCATAATTCATTTCCCTTTGAAATGTTTCTCTTGCGTTCTTCAAACTGAAAGGTAATTTACGATATACGAATGTGCCCTACAGACATATAAATGCAGTTTTTGACTAGTCCTATGGGTGCATATTGATTTGATTGTATCCGAGAAATCCATCCATGAATGAAAAGATTTCGCATCCATCACATTAATAAATAATCTAGTCGATAAAGGGTGTAGGATAGTTTTCCTTTGGACATGCTTGATTTACATCCCTATAAGCGACACATGCTCTAATCATTCCTTGTTTTTTCATCACAGGAACAATGTTCGATACACAATCAATGAGAGAAACAGGGTAAATGAAGCCAGCACACAAAAGTTTTTCAACCTCTGCAATGGAAGCACCTTTCTTCGGATGGATAGGTCGAAGTCATTGTCGTACTACTTTGACATCTGGATACATCTTGATTTCATGTTCAATGATTCTCGAGTCAATGCCTGGCATTTATTCATATGACCATGCAAAGACATCTCTGAATTCACAAAAAATACCGCAATAAATCTCTAGTTCTGATGGAGAACAATATTTTCCAACATGAATATTCTCTACAATATTAGGTTTAGTCGAAATATTAATGGTGATAGTTTCTTCAATGTTGGATAGATTTCGCTCGAAATCTACTGTATTTATAGAATTTAATAAAAAATCAAAAATTGAAGGATGATTGAGGTCATTTAAATAATCTTCATTGTCATATCCAAGGAGGGAATGATGGTGGTAATCTTCCCACAGTGTCTCTCCTATCATCATTTATTGGATGATTCCTTCATCTGTAGAATATATACGAGACCAAGGATCAGAAGAGGTACCATATTCTAAAGACCTATCTACCCAAACACTCGTTGAGTGCTAATTTGGATTTGCCACCCAAGCCCAGAAAACTGATTGCTACAAAGATTCAATGGGGTTTGGTGGAAACTTCTCGGGATGATCCTCACTATCAAAATAGTCGGAACTCTTCTTAAAATCAGATGATGTAGAAGAGATCATTTGACCGGTTCCCACTGTGGCCACTTCCGCAAAACTAGATGGAGGCAGGAGGGAAAAAGTACCCATTAAGGAAGGGTCTTTTAGGATACCTACTCCAACATTTTGAAGTGATTGTGAGCTTCCATGGATCAATGGAATGCTTCCAGTAGCTTGTGAATTGTTAGCAAAAAAGGCTAGCTTGTCAACGATTGTGATTCCACCTTGGAAGGGAAATGCAATATTTCTAAAATATGTAGACACAACGGCATCCATAGCATAAATCCAGGGCCTTCCTAGTAAAATATTGTAATCAAGGTTTCCATCAATGACCTCGACTTCAATTTGTACTGTCTTGCCCCCTAGTTCAATTTCCAAGTTACTTAAGATCCCATATGGAGTGTACGTTCTTCAATTGAATGCTTTTAATGTTGTTGGTGATCGTGACAAGGGTGGTGAACCAAGAGTTTTCCAGCAACTCATTGACATAATACAGGTAGATGCCCCCTCATCAATGATGGTTCGATGAACATTTTTATTGAGGGCTTTTACCTGTATAAGGAAAGTGAGTTGGGCCAGTAACTGAGGTGTATATCCTTTATGATTAAAGGCCACAAGATTGGAATCTGTTGGATCAATCCCACCTATTGCTGATAATAAAGCCTTCTTTTGGGAGGGACAATTTTGCAATACCTCAAGTGTCGACATAGCAGATGGCGATTGAGCTAGATCCTCCACTATATTATAATTCTAAGCAGCTTAAACATGAGGATTAAATGTCAATTTATGTACGACTCCTTTTGGTGGCTTTATAGTTAATTCAGGAATAATGGGTTGAACAAATTCTGGCGAAGTCATTGTCAAACCACCAGGTTGATCAGTAGCCTGGTTGTTCAACGACGATGGATTCCCATAATCCTTGTTCCTTGTCGATATCAAAACATCATTTTTTCTTGTTTACAATGGATAAAATAAGCACTTGGGATGTGGAAGCATTATCGATAAAATAAAATTAGTTTATGGGTTTAGAAATGGATCAGTCAACACCGCTAAGGTATTTGAAGCCTTCAAAAGTTTTGAAACCTCAGATCGATGTGGACAATCTCTCATAAAATGTTCCTCATTACATACCAAACATGGATAACGAGGAGGTTTCTTTGCCGTAGTAGGGTTTTCAGATGATTTTTCAGGAGTGGAATTCTCTTGTTTCTTCTTATTATTTTTCCCTTTCTTCTTGCCCCCTCGTTGCTTTGGATTTTTGCCTTTGTTAGATGACATGACATTAAACCCCGAGGCAAGAGAATTTCCATTTGCATTTGACTAGAAATAGCAAGAGCTTCACCAGATGGACCTCTTGCGATTTGCGTGCTTGAGGCACCGATCACACCATCACCGGCATGACAGTCCCTACTCGATTTACGGGGAGGTGGAATGGAAAAAGCTGGTCTAGGAGCGTCAAGAATTTTGTCGTAGAGTGTGCCAGACTGAGTATAGATCAAATCTAAATATTGGGCACGAGCAATGACTTGCTCTTCAGTGACAACTCCTCCTTTCCCATGTCCTCAGTGATAGATGGCAATAAGGACTTAATAAACCACTCAGCTAATAGTCGATCAGGAACATAGGTCTTTACCATTCGACGATGACACCGCCAGTCATGAATATGATTAGATATGTGAGTGGATGTGGTTTGTTTAAAATTGGTAAGGAGTTCTATTCTCGTTTCGTACCTAATGGGTAACTGAAAGTGGGTTAGAAAAGTAGTGGCAAGGAAGGTGAAGTTATCAAATGAAGCTCTAGGCAATTCAATATACCATTTCGCTGCAAGACTAATGAGCATTCTCTGAGAAAGACGAAGCCTAATCGAATCATCATTCAGGGTGTTAGAGGAGTACCACAAATGAAAAGTCATTACGTGATTCGATGGATCTTCACCTAGATTTCCATCGAATTTAGGAATATCAAAGGGAAGTTTATGAGGAATCACTGGCCACTAAGGGGCATATGGAATTGGATCATTCGTCAGCCGGTTCAAATCTGGTAATTCTAGATTTGCTATGAAAGGCAACTGCTGATTCAAATTAGGTGGAGCATACCGAGGATAAGATGGAATCGACTATGTAGTAGGTCTTTGCATACCAAAATAATCTATCTAATGCTGGTAACTTTGATAAGGTTGTTGGAAATAACCTGTATAGTGTGGTTGTTGATAACCGTTTTGAAAATACAGATGTCCATAACCTACAAAGTCTTGTTTCTTAGGTCCTCGGTAGGCTTGATATTGACCAAATCTAGTTTGAGCTTCTAAACCAAGCCCAAACTGAGGTTGGGTTTGCTGGAATTGTTGTTGTTGGTATTGCGCCAGCCATGGTTGTTGGACCATTTGCTATTTCCCAATACTGGAATATTGACCAAGATGTGGATTGACAATACCCGTTTGTGCCCAAGTCGTTCTAAATAAGGAAGCACTAACTTGAGGTTGCGGTTCAGCCGTAGAGACAAGTGGCCGTTGTATCACACCTTAAGAGACTTGAGCCTTCTACCTCAAAACTTGAGGTTGCGAGGAAGAAGGAGCAGGTTGAGGTTGAGAGACAACAGGTTGTGCTTATGCTTGTGACATAGTCATAATAGCAGGTGTAGTGGGAATATTCAATACAGGTCGGATCAGTTGCGTTGGATATACAACCCTTGGTTGCTCTGGTAATATTAGTATCCAACCACTAGATGTAATTCTAGTTTGACCTGAATTTTATTAGAAATTCTCATATGGTTGTTCCCTAGGAGGAAACACTGAAAAGGCATACTGCCCTCCATATGGCGGCAGTCCAGTGTTTAAAGGATGTATTGGTCTTTGAAAACTGGTTTGCCCAAATTGATATTGGCATGGAGGATCAAATTGCTGAGTTTCTACATAAGAAATACCAGATGGGATTCCAGATGAATAAATAGGAGCAAACCATGGTGCCAAAGCAGCCCCTGAGTGGAATCCAGCTAGTGACTGATAACTAGCTAGAATAGATGGTATACCAGTAAACATTGTAGGAATAGCAGCAGGAGGTTCTGTTATAACTGCATCAGATGACACATTCTTAGATGTTGATGGTTTCTCAGACATGTTTAGTCTATCCAAAAGATTTCCAAGCGATTCGATAGGAACTTGCGATGAAAGAGGATTAAAAGAACCAAACTTAGGAGTAGAAGGACACAAATGAATCCCAGTTCCAAAATGTAATGGGGTACTAGATGGGGGATCCTCCACTATCTCCTCTATAGCAATCAAACTAGGTGGAAGAGGTAAACCATCAGGTCCATAGAAGATTTCTGCAGCCAAAGAAGGTATAGCTTCTGCAGTGACAGATACTGGAGGGGTGATACCTTCTAAATACTGAAATTTAACTTGCAGATGTTCAAGTAAGTGAACTTCAGTCTCAAAGAGAGGTTCTTGAATAACTATTGGTTAAAATGTAGCCTCGGTTTGAACTGAGATGGTTTCTGGATCAACTCTAGATGGAGTTGTTTCAGGTATAGAAGTGTTTACCGTTACACTAGGATTAGTTCAAATGTTGATCCGGATTTAAACTGGAACGCAACAAATTACAGAGATAACCATATACACAAATATGCAGCGGAAATAATACTTCATTTCATTAATGGAAAATACTGAAATATGCTTACAATCAGAAATGGAAATAAACTAGCTAGGGCGATGGTAGCTTATCTCTGAGAAGAGATGTGTTGGCTACATGCCTCTGAACTGACTTACAATGAGGCTCGAAGGCCTATTTATTGTTGAGAAACAATGAAAAACCCTTAACATTCCTAAACCTAACCCTAGGAGATGAAACGCCAAACTGTGGGCCCCGTTTGGGGGTAAGTTGGTACATCAACTTCCCGGGGTCGTAACTTTAGCATATGATCTCCGTTTGACGCGTACAATAGCTCATTAGAAAGATCTATTCGAGCACTATCATTGTTGGAATGGCAACACTGGTCCATGTTCCATGGACCCGTGTTGCCCCTGGATTCCCAAAAAACGTCGTTTAGGGCCTCAAAACGGCTCCGAAAGTTCAGGACCCGAAAAACTGCTAAAAATAGTAAGTTGTGCTACAATTAAGGAAACTGAAAATGCTGAGAAAGACAATGGTGGGGGTCCAGGTGGACTTGGTAGGTGGCCACCAATATCCACCTGGATCAAATTTCCTCTTGTAACTGCAGAAATTCTTCTCTAAAGGTAGGTGTACTGGAAATAATCGAAGTAACTGGAGTCTTTGATGATGTTGAAACAAAAGCTTCAAATAAACTAGATGAATTCGACTTAGTTAAATGAGACCATTTTTCCCGGATTGGCTTCGCTTCTAGAGATAAAGAAGGTTGACTCACTAGTCTCCGCGAACGACATGGTTTCGATTGACTTTCTCCCACGATTGCGGATTACTTGATCAACTCAAAATTAAGGGGAAAATGATGTTATTCTGAATTCAATTAATTTTAATGACGCTTGGACACAACTTTGCTTTTTCAATTTTTAAGAGTCGAGAAAAAGCTAAAGATGAGTCTAGTCTCCTTCGATTTTTAATAAGCCTGAAAGGACAACTGCTCAGATGGACCTTTTCTTTTAAAGAGTTGAAAAGGAACGAAAGTGACTACTCTAGGAAATCTAGATAGAGGGATTACCAAACTAATTGCAAAACTGCAATATACACCTTGGTGATAAATTAAAGAGAAATTACCAAGGACTTATGTACGACAGTCAATCTTCCCAAATGCTATGTTCAGTGCATTGCGATCAATAAGGCAACAGACTCAGCTTCCTATGGATAAACGATATAAGCCTATTGTATTCTCCGAATATGTACGTGACAGTACGAGGAGCACAAATCCATGCTAGCACTTGTCATATCAAGGAGGAGGAATCACCCAATCTTCAATGAAAATGATAGCCACTAGTTTTAATGACGCCGGAACACATCTTTAGCCTAGACCTCTAGATGTGTTGTGTTAAGTTCCAAAGCATTGTAGGTTCACTGAAATTTATTTTAAAGTTGATCTTGTTTATAGTTTGCCTTTCAATGGTTCACTATATGATGATGATTTGAAATTCCTAAATTGCAATCTACAATGATAAACAATCTTTGTTTATTTTGAGCAATGAAAATCCTAGCTACTAGGGAAAGAAAATAACAGTGCAAAGAGAAAAGAGCAAAAAGCATACCTTACTGCATTTCCCTAAATCATATTTTCGCACACAAATCTAAAAATGCTAAATGCAAATTCATGTATTTGTTTTCGTTCTCCTTAATGTGAAAAATGCCAAAAAGGAAAACTAAATGCAACAAAGATCTGAAATATTTCACTCAAAATGACATTTTCAACAATTTCTTCTTGAAAAGAGAAAGGAAGACTCAATGACACTTTTCAATTTTGAATAAAAATGCTTTCAACACTTCGAATATAAACAAATCAAACCAAATACATGAAGAAAAGTTCAATCGATTATCAAGGGAAGGAAGAATTCATGACACTTCTCTTTTCAACAAAAAATGACAGTTAGGACACTTTTTGTACCAAAGTGACAAATCGATTTAAACAACTTTTCGACAAAGGATTGTAAATGATGAACAAATACACAAAAAATGCTCACTAATCCTAATGTAATTGAGGCTGATCTAAGTGATACAAGTAGGCTTCAGTAAAGAGGCACTATTCATTTGCAACAAAACAACCAAACAAAACTGAAAACAAGGTGAAAACCCCTCAATTTCTAGAATGGAAAAAGTGTTCAGTCAGTCATCACACCTGAGCTTCACAGAAATAGAGATGCATCACACTTACTACACTCGGGAGGTGCGATGCATACTGAGTTACAATGGAAGATAGTGTGATGGTCTAGGGAATGCAACTGAAATGGGTTTTGGCTGAGATGTGCAGCTGTTTTCAAGGAGTTAGGCTAAGTGTTGATGAACAATAAAGAGCAAAGTATGAACGAATGTCTTGAGAGGTTACTGAGATACCAAAAGGGCATCTAGATGTACTTGTAAGTAAGATGTTTAATTCATAAACTAAACTAGAGATTGACTGTAGTAGCATTCATTTACTATGCAATTGCAGAGAAGGAGCAGTTCGAAGGCTACCTGGCTAACTTCATGCTCTATCTATAGTTTATAAAACAAACAAACATCTGTTCTTCCCCCGTGGAGTCACCAATTTGTTTCTGGGAAAACTAGTATTCCTAAAGAATGCTAGCCCTCTAGGTTTGGAAGCTACCCTAGAAACAACAGTTTAAATTAATTTAAGAATTCCTTCTATGTATAACAGATAAGAGAAAGATAATGGAACCAACCTAGAACTTCCGCTTAATCCCTCGCTTGCTCTCTCTCCCCTTTGACAGATCCTGCAACTCCTCCCCGTACTTAACAAGATTGGAGAGTACCTGTACATGTATGGCAACAAAGAACTGTCAAAGCATTGTGATCTATTACAACATAAACATTACATAACCAGATATATAATGAATAAATGACAGCATTCACAAATGATGACATTCACAACTGCATAATCATATGGAAGAAAACTTGAAGAACTTTATTAATAGAAGGGAGAATTACAACACAGTTGTCTGATCTAGCATCATCCTCCTAGCTTCAATCCTTCTTCACCTCATGAAATATCAATCTCACTCCAACAATACAATGCTCTTTCCTCAATTACAAACTATCAGCACTTCCTTGTAATTCACAACACTCTAGCCTCTCAATCTCTTGAATTGGAGATCCATTTATAGATGTGTGCAAGGGTGTGAGTCATCCATGGATTTGATTAGTGTCATTCCACTTGCTAGATTTGGTTCCATTTGGAGATTTCTTAGATCCCTTATTTATCCTTAGGTGAATTCAGAGAGGAAAGTGGCACACGAGAAATTTCCAAAAGATTCCATGAGCAACCACCTAGTAAACTATCTCGGACATTTGTCCATCCTCACCCATCGCACCCTATAGAAGGCCTAATCAGTATGCATCGCATCCTAGCAGTGTACCACTCAGTATGCATCGCACTTTGCCAGTGGAGCACTCAGTATCGTTTAATTTAGGCCATTTCTAGATGGTTTCTTAGATGGAACTTTTGGGGAATGATGTATTCATATGACTATGTTCCTTTAGGGTATGACACAACTCTTTTAGGGGTTGATGTACCCTAGTTTATCGACATATAAGTTTGGGGTTGACATGCCCAAAGATGTCTATAACACCATGTAACCCTCTGAATTGTATCCATAGCTAGTTCAATTTTTGTCATAATATACATTGGATGTGAATACTGATCCCATACCTACTTTAAAGAAATGCATATTTAACAACAATTATAACTTGGCCTAAACATGGCCCACTCTGGTCAAGGAGATGAGCAATACTCTTGTTGCAATTTCCCAACATAATCACTAACATTAGAAGACTTTCACCTTGGAAGAAATATATATAGGCTTAAAAATCAAGTCCCACATTGGTTCATCACACAATAGACCAACTTCTATAGCTAAAGCTACTCTCCAGACATTGAAATTTGAAGTCGCTTCAGCTGAATTTTCACTGGAGACCTTTTCGAGATCTGGAATAAATAAATAAATAATTGTTCATACTAATGATTTCATCATTTAAAATGGTACCTCAAATTTTACACTTCCTCCCAAGTTTTTTGGAGTTCGTATTAGCAGTATTGGGTTCAACATGCCTTGAACCAAGGACCTATGTTTGTATTTGCATGTAAATTAGATCAACAATTGCATCATGTCGGCTTCACAACTCATCTCTTAGCCACGGTAAATATTTGCATGAGCCGTTTTCTACATTCTTAGAACCACTAGGGTCATATGCACGAATTTATTCAGGGAGCCTACTTCTTTCAAAAATTTTGAACGTTACCATACTAGCTGAAAATGCCACAACCCAGTTAGGTAATTTAGAAATTAGGAAAGTGTCAAGACAATGCAAATTACTAGTATCTTTTTAATGATAGAATTCATTGTGCAAGATTTCAAGAAGCTATTGATGCCTTTGTAGTAAGCCATGGAATTTTTAGGACTCTCTTTTTTCATTTCTTTTTTTTGAAAAGCTCCTTCTAGTGTTCTAGCACAGTTTGACTTGTAGCCTACATCTACATACATTTAGATTTCTTTTAGGAAACATTTTTATTATGCTCATGGGAGCTGGAGAGTGCATCATTTTTGGCTTCTATACAGGATATTTGTTTGGGTGGTTCCCAGATCAGTATTTGGATTCATTATTCAATAATGATTCCTTGTAGCTCTCATTCTATGATTTTATATATGCTTTCAATACTTTCTGCAGCGAGAGAGTCACGGTGCCATGTAGCCCTTGTGGTCAGATTAGGAGATCAAGATATTTGATTGAGGTAATTGTCCTTTTTCTATTCAATACTTTCATCAATGGTTTTTTTTTTAATGAAGATGATATATAAAACCCGTCCTTGGAATATTTAACTTTAACGATAGATCAACAATTTAGGACGAGGTCTTGTTCTTGTATTTTTGGTTCCTCATGTTTTCTTCTCCAAACTCGATTCATATTTTTAGAACACTTCTGTTGTTTAGGAACCCACTTCATATTACTTTTGCAATCACAAGCTATATATCCAATGTTATGACATTTGAAGCATTCCATCATGTTCTCCAATGAGTCAGGTTCCCAAAGACAAACCTCATGTTGAATGTTATCCTTTAAAGTACCTATGAAGACATCAATCCTTTTCTTCTATGGAATATCATTTACCCTTATATTCAATTTTTGAAAGTCCTCAACGTGCTCTTCCATTGAACACTTTTGTTTGAGATTTATCAATTGGCTAAATAAGGTGTTTCTCTTTATATCCTCATAATGTGCTATCATTTCCTCCCTGAAAATTGACCACGTAACAAGCAGTTTACTAGAACAAAGCCCTTTATACGATAAAAATTGACCTGGTTCTAAATATGAAGATGCAATGCGTACCTTTTTTAACAGTTGCACCTCATGTAGATCAAAATATTTCTCCATCTATAGTATCCAATTTACCGAATCCTTGCCATCAAACTTCCTCATATCAACTTTTCTTGATTTTAGGAGCTCGATATTGAAATCACTATAACTCTGTAATTTTGGCTCTTCCAGTTCTAAAATTTCGGCCTATATTAGCCCTCTGAGTCCTCTTTCTAACTCCGCAAGTATGATCACAATTGGATTCCCGAAGAAAGATTTATTCCCAATCTCCTGCAATGGCCTAATTATAGACTAGTTCAGTAGAGTGAACTTGTACGATATGCCACGTGTCACTGTTTCAACCTTAGGTTTTGAAAATTATACCCAAACAAAATAAATTCCATCCTCTTTCTATAACTTCTTATGAAATTTAAATCTGATGCTCAAAGAGAAAGTTATGAAAATTTTCCGAAGGTCACATGTTTAGGATGTAATTCAGGAGTATGCAAAAACCCTAAATTCCTCAGATCATATATCCGAAAATGTAGCGAGACAAGATCTGGAATTTGGAACCAAGATTTAAACCGATTTCTTCTCAAATGGGTTTTTTATTTAGCTTCTGCAACTTTGTAGTGAAAACTTTATAGCGAAAATTCCACAATGACTTGTTTTAGATGAAATTCTAGAGCTTGCAACATCCCTAACTTCCTCATATCATATCTCCAAAAATACAACAAGCCAAGATCTGAAATTTGGATGCGAGGTTCAGCGAGGTTTCTTCTCAAATGGTTTTTTTTTGTTTCTAAAACATCGTATAATAAAATTTATAGTGAAAATATCACGATGAAGTGTTTGGAGCAGCAAAACCTAGAATCCAAAGCTCTTATACCAAATGTTATGAAACCAACTCACAAAAAAGATAGAAAAGAAAGATCAACGCCTTAGAATTCAACCTCTTCGAGGGGGAAACCTCCTTTAGATTACACAAATGGACAAATCTTGGATGATATAAATGGCAAGACTGCCTTTCTATATATAGGAGTCTAAGGGGTCATAATATAATCAGAGCCGACATAACAATAATAATGTAAGGGCACAATAATAATAATAATGGGCTTCTATGGGGCAGCATATTAACAATATGGGTACTATATGGGTACAAAAATATAATAAGGGGGCTGTACTGACAATAAGGGGTTACAGTGGTAGTATAGGGGCCTAACAGAAGATCATCAAGTTTGTCCAACATATCTTTTGCTGATCAACATTTCTCCACTTTGGCCTTTATACGATCTGGTCGCCCATTCAAGATTTCCTTCAACACTCTTGCATTATACTCCTTGAATTATCCTCACATTATGCTTTCAATAATAATTGATTCCCATACTTCAACTCCTTGAGCCATTAAGAAATTTCTCATTCTTACCTTCCATACATCAAAGTTTTCATTGAATAATGGAGCTTTCCCAATTTGATTGTCTTCATTTTTCACAGTTGAGGAAGAGATATATTTAGAAGGATCAAAGGCTTTCTTCCTTGGGTTTGACATTTGTGTTGTAAGGATCGAACTTCAAGATATTAGGCTTATGAGTGAAGGTACTGGCTTTGATACCAATTATTGGAAATACTAAGGGGAGGTGACTCAATATTTCTTTTCAATTGTTATTTTTACTAGTTAGATCACTTATAATTAGAACACAAAATGAACAATAAGAATAAAAATTTTTATTAATTAGAATAATTAGGAATTCAATCCTCTTATTTAAAATAAGTCAAGTACAATGTAGTGTAGGGCTCCAACCCTAAATAAAGACATTGTTGGGTTGTGTTATCTTCTTTCCACAACTGGCCCACATAGCTTACCAAGGGGTTAGAGGGGGTGGAGCCCCCCTTCATTGCGCAAATTGCGTAGTGGGAGGGTCATAGGGGTTCTGAGGGGTGCGGGTAGCCCCCCTCTATGAGGTCCGGGGCAGTGCCCTGGGGAAAATTTGTTTGGACCATATATTAGGTTGGGTGGACTTACCTATGGTTTTGTGCACGACTTTTGCACATGGTTTTTGACGAGATGGTTTTCGGTCCATGGTTTTGGACACTATCTTTTTTAGTCCATGGTTTTGGATGTGATGGTTTTTTGGTCCATGGTTTTGGATGCTTCAGCATGTATAAATATGTATTGTAACATTGAAAGGAACATAATGAAAAATCAAGCTAGTAGTCCCGGTTTTGGGATCTAGGGGAAAATCTCTATGTATATGTGTCTTATGTGTTATGCTCTCACATCGTTTATTTTCTATTCTTAGAATTTGTATGCAAGCATTTTCTGTATGGGGTTAAAACCTACATTTGGTATCAGAACTATTTTGGCTTTAAGGGGATGCCTTTGTTGCCGAGGGGTTTCGCTCAGGCCTATGGTAGACCCTGTTGAGTGGGAGATCTATGGGATCGATTCTGGTGGTGAAAGCAGATGGTGAGCAGTGGAAAGATAGTGATCGAGAAATTTAATGGTCAGAGTTTTGAGTTGTGGAAACTCAATATGGTGCATCTGTTGTTGGATAAAGATCAATGGATTGCGATAGATTTGGGTACCAAACCAACGAGAGTGTCTGATGAAGAATGGAAGAAGTTGGATTGGAGGGCAAAGAGCACAATACGATTGTGGGTCTCAGATTCAATATTGTTGAATGTATCAAGGGAAGCTACGGCCAAGGATTTGTGGGAAAAGTTAGGGACGTTGTACTAATCTAAGTCTCTGGTGAATAAACTATTCCTATGGAAAAAGTTGTATAACTTGAGGATGAAAGATGGAGACTTGGTGACAGAGCATCTAAATGCATTTAATACTGCGGTAAGTCAATTAATATCTGTTGATATTAAAATTTTAGATGAAGATAAATGAATCAGTTTGTGTGTTCTCTACTAGATTCGTGGGATAGTCTAGTTATTGCAATAGGTAGCAATGCAACTGCCTTGCAGTTTGATGAAATAGTCTCATCCTTGCTGACAGAGGAGATGAGAGAGAAAAATATGGAGAGCCAGAATGGTGATGCCTTGTCTATATCAGGATGGTATGGTCCCAGAATAGAAACAAAAATAAGTCATCGAGTGGGAGATCTAAATCTAGAGGGAGATATAAATCTCCAGGAAAACCTATAAAGGTGGTGTGTTGGAAATGTGGAAAGGAAGGGCACTACAAAAGGAAATGTAAATCTAAAGCTCCTGACAAAGGAAAGGGATCTGATGATGCTCCTTCTGCAAAGGTGAAAACCACCTTAGATGAAGGTGGGGATGTGTACCTGGGTTCTTCAAGTACACATGTAGATCATGAGGCATGATTGATTGACTTAGGTGCATCCTTTCACTTCACTCCCCATAGAGAGTGGTTCTGCGAGAATGAGAAATATGATGGTGGTGATGTCTTCTTGGGGGATGACAGGAAGTCTAGAATCATTGGTCACGGAAAACTAAAGTTGAAGTTTCAAGGTGGAAGGGTTAAAACACTTCTGAGTATTTTTCATACTCCTTCATTGGCCAAAAGTCTGATTACTGTAAGCAAGCTGGATGATGCAGGTGTAAAAATAGTGTTCGATAAGGATACCTGAAGGATGGTTCGGGGAGTACTAGTATTGATGTGGGAAGTTCAGATTGGAACTCTGTACAAGCTGCAAGGTAGCACTGTTGTTATTGGGTACAACAGTTCTGTGGTTCCTGAAAGTCGAGCAGAAAATCTAGTGGTCTCTGGAGAGAAGACCATGTCGTGGCATCAAAGGCTTGGACATATTGGAGAGAAGGGCCTTCAAATACTTCATGGTAAAGGTATGGTAGAAGGTATGAATAATAGCTCTCTAGATTTTGATTTTTGTCAAAATTTTGTATATGGGAAGCAAAATCGCGTGAGTTTCCCCTCTAGTGGTAAGAGGGAGAAACATATATTAGAGCTTGTGCACAGTGATGTGTTTGGACCTGTGAAGGTTCCATCACCAGGTAAGTCTGTGTACTATATATCATTTATAGATGATTTCTCAAGGAATATGGATATATTTCCTTAAGAAGAAATCTAAATTCTTTGACAGGTTTAAAGAATTTAAGGCTCTAGTGGGAAACTAGATAGAGAAGAAGATAAAGGTGCTGAGGTTAGATAACGGTGGAGAGTTTTGCAGCAAGGAATTTGAAGACTTCTATAAGAAGTTTGGTAATAGCACAATAGAAGAATACTCCATACACGCCTGAGAAAAATGGAGTTGCAGAACGAATGAACAAGACGTTGATGGAAAGGTCAAGGCGCATTCTCAGTGGTGCCGGGTTAGGACAGGAATTCTGGGTAGAGGTAGTGGAGACAACATGTTACCTAGTAAACAGATCACCTTCATCAGCATTGGAGGATAAGACTCGACAATAGGTATGGACTCGTAAGAAACCCTCTCTTTCACATCTAAGGGTATTTGGATGTGATGCATATGTACATGTTCCAAAGGAGAAAATAACAAAGTTAGATAGTAAATTTAAAAAGTGCATCTTTATTGGGTATAAGGATGGTTTAAAGGGTTATAAGCTTTGGAACCCAGTACAAGGAAGGTTGTGTATAACTGAGATGTGGTGTTTAGAGAGGTGAAATATGTTATTAAACATGAAGTCCAACCAAGGAACTTGAGAAGATAGAGTTTGAGCTTAAGGAGGAATAATCAAACTCTACAACAGAAGAGGAATCAGAAGATGAAGAGCCACAAACTCTGGGTGTGAGAAGATCAGTTCCAGAAAGAAGGCAGCTAGAAAGGTATAGTCCATCTACTTTCTGTTCAAATTTTTCTTTATCTATTACTGATGATAATCCCAGAACTGTGAAGGAAGCAGTAGATTCAGAGGATGGAAAACTCTGGAAAGAGGTCATGGTTGATGAAATGGCATCTTTGCACAAAAATGAGGCTTGCGATCTGGTGTAGTTGCTTGGCTGGAGGAAACTTATTGGCAACAAATGGGTTTTCAAGAAGAAGACAAATGTAGAAGGAAAGGTGGAGAAATGGCAAGGCCGATTGGTACAAAGGTTTCCGGTGCGGAGAATTCATTTTGGAGATATTTTTCTCCTATTGCAGG
Source organism: Pinus taeda (assembly GCA_000404065.3). Lineage (NCBI taxonomy): Eukaryota > Viridiplantae > Streptophyta > Pinopsida > Pinales > Pinaceae > Pinus > Pinus taeda. The sequence continues at coordinate 85,607 of APFE030631134.1, read as the reverse complement.
TAGGTTTCTATTTTAATTACTTTTATCTATTGTTGTTGCTTTTGATTTTGAGGTAGAATAGATGGATGTGAAGAAACATTTCTTCATGGGGATCTGGAGAGGAGATCTACATGAAGCAACCTGAAGGCTTTGCGGTGAAGGGTAAGAAAGAACTGGTATGCAAGTTAAATAAGTCTTTGTATGGGTTAAAACAATCACGAAGGATGTGGCATCATAAATTTGATACATTTACACAGGAACTCAGCTTCACTATGTGTATTTTCAATTAATTGGTGACCATGTTATTTATCTTGCCTTGTATGTGGATGATATGTTGTTGGTTGGAAATGAAAAAGAAATTATCCTGGATTTGAAGACCTAATTGTCCTCCAAATTCGACATGAAAGATCTTGGTGCTGCAAAATATATTTTGGGCATGGAAATTAAAAGAAATCAGGAAAACAGGAAGATCTGGTTAAACCAGAGGAAGTATGTCAAGACAATACTACAGAGGTTTAATATGCAGGATAGTAAACCAATGAAGGTTCCTATTCCTATAGATGTAAAGTTATTTGCTGAACAGTGTCCCAAAAAACAAGAAGAGGAAGAGGACATGTCCCATGTTCCATATGCAAGTGTAGTTGGTAACCTGATGTGTGTAATGGTATGTACTAGAGCAGACATTGCACATGCAGTGGGAGTATTGAGCAGGTCTATGTCAAAACAAGGGAAGGAGAAATGGACAGCAGTGAAGTGGATTTTTTAGGTATTTGCATGGCACTAGTGATTATGGTTTGTGCTACCAAGGAAGACCAGGATTGGATAGAGTTTTAGATATCCATGGCTTTGTTGATGAAGACTGGGCTAGAGATATAGATCAGAGAAGATCTACAAGTGGGTATGTGTTTAACCTATTTGGAGGTGCAGTCAGTTGGATGAGTAAGAAACAATATGTAGTGGCACTATCAAATACAGAGGAAGAATACATGGCATCCACTCATGCAAGCAAGGAAGCAATTTGGTTGTAGAGATTGTGTTCAAGTATGGGGTTAGTAAATGGAGCTATAAGGATAGATTGTGATAGCCAAAGTTCAATTTTCTTGGCAAAGAACCCTGCTTACCATTCAAAGACAAAGCACATTGATGTTTAGTATCACTTTGTGAGGGACATGATAGAAGACACAAATGTGTTGCTGTTAAAGGTGAACACTTTGAAGAATATTATAGATGTATTCACAAAATCTGTGATCTCTGAGAATTTCTCTTGGTGTAGAGAAACAATGGGCATTGCAGGGCTAGATAAATGACTAAGCTCTCTTGTGGCCCCTTGTGAAAAGAAAACAACAAGTGGTAGAATGTTGGGTTGTGTTATATTCTTTCCATGACTAGCCCACATAGTTTACCAGGGGGTTAGAGGGGGGGCGAAGCCCCCCCTTCATTGCACCGATTGCGTAACAGGGGGGTCACAAGGGGTTTGAGGGGGGAGAGTAGCCCCCTTTACGAGGTTAGGGGCAATGCCCCAGGGAAATTTTTTTTGGACCCTATATTAGGTTGGGGGGACCTACCTATGGTTTTGGGCATGGCTTTCAAACATGGTTTTGAACACGATGGTTTTCGGTCCATGGTTTTGGACGTGATGTTTTTTGGTCCATGGTTTTGGACGCGATGGTTTTTCGGTCCATGGTATTAGATGCTTCGACATATATAAATATGTATTGTAACATTGAATGGAACATAATGAAAAATCAAGGTGGTAGTCTCGATTTTGGGATCCAGGGGGGAATCTTTGTGTATATGTGTTTTATGTGTTATGTTCTCGCATTGTTTATTTTCTATTCTTAGAATTCATATGCAGGTAATTTCTATATGGGGTTAAAACCTACAAACACCAATTTCCAATCCACCAGACTCCAATCTATACTTTTCCTAGCACCAACTTGGACTTCATGAGGCTCCAACCTCTAGGGCTCCAACCCTATCTTCCCGAGGCTACAACCATGTCATTTTGAGGCACCAACCTGTAGGGCTCCAACCTTATCTCTAGTACAGACTCCAACTTGGTCTTCTTGAGGACTCTTATCCTCTAGGGCTCCAACCCACAACTCCAATTTGTCAAGATAAGTTTAATGATTCTTCACGGCTCCCAATATTTTCTTCAACGAGCCCTAATAATATCTTCACCTTTAGCAATGCCTTCAATCGATCTTCAAAGCACTTACCTCATCAATGAAAACCTCTTCTTCTTATGAAGGTGTTCACACATCTCTTCATGTTACCCAAACATTATTCTTCAATGTCACTCCATTAGGACCATCAACAATGTACCATGCTCTCCAAGGATGCCTCCAAGATCAACTTTAAGATGTCTGCACCAAGTCTTCAAAATGCTCCAAGATATCTTCAACAAGTTACTTCAAGAAAGTCCAAACTGTATCTTCCTAAAGTATGTTCAAGGGTGTCTTTAGTAAGCTACCACAATAGTTTTTAAAGACAATGATTCCTTTATCATGATGCCTTCACTAGGTCTTTGGTAATGTCTTCATTTTGGCAGCTCCAATGATACTTTGGAATATCCTTTTGAAGTCTTAAACAAGGCTAAAACTAGTGCCAATATTAGGTCTAATCTCCTTCTAGTACAATGGTCTAAGCGTATTGTTTCAAGTCTTCAACACAGATCTGAGTTTCTGTTTTAAGCACAGTTGTAATTCTCCTTTCAAAACACCCATTTGAGTCTCCTTTCTCAGTGTTCTAAGCCTCTCTTTTCCTCCTTCAACATAGGCCCAACCTTCTTCTTCAATTATAGGTATGCAGCTCTGTAATTTGGTCTGCAACTAGGTCTGTGACAACCCAAATTTTTCCTTTGTAGTAGGTCTGAAATTCATGCTAGTTAGAGGCTGAAATTTGATGACAAAAGGGGTCGAGTTGCAGATCTACACGGGCCAAAATTATAGGCCTATTAGGGCCAAATTTCTCCATAGTAGAAGGATTGAATTGTGTGTATAGGAGGCCAAAGTTGCAAGCCAAAATTTAAAGAGAGTTGCAGGTCGACTTGTCGGCCTAGTTTCAGAGATTGTAGGTATGAAATTACAGTGGCCAAAACTTCACCCATGGAACCAAATTTTCTTCACAAATTTTTTTTCCAAAATAATTATCAAAATATTCTTCAAAACCGAAACCTTTCTCACTGTACTTCACCAAATTCTTGGCCAAATTTCTCTTCTAAAATGATGAGTTTTGCTTGGTATTTATAGTTGTTTATGTAAACGCGAAAACACATATTTTGAAGTTGGAGGGCTGACCTGAGTCTACTGGAGATGACCTATGTATGAATGTCTTAAAATAATTTTAATCAAAAAGTATTGTGAGTCCTCTACGCTGAAAGTGACACTCCTTTTTTTTTGTTGATATATTCCATGTTCTTTCTTGCTCATCATTTAATAGGTTATTTTCCTCATGGCCTTTGAAGGAATCCATTGTTTTGGTAATTGATTATATAACTCCAAAATTTGACTGTACAGTCTTGAATGTTTTGATAAATGTTCCATACATGTATAGAGGTCTTCCATAAATGTTCTTCATCCCCTAGGCTAGGTAGGTCATCATGTAGTTATCAATGGGAGTTGCATTATTCATGATTAAGGTGTATTTTAGGGCTTCCTTATATGAACCATGCTAGTGTTTCTTCAACATATTTATTTAGGCCTTTATTCATTCATTATAATAATTCTTTGCTAGGTTTTTAGGGATTTATCATATGAGTGAGTAATACTAGGGCATAGGCCATAGGGTTTCACATTAGGGTTAGGGTTTAACAATTTAGGGTTTTCATCATCTTCAATAATGCTCTAATGGATTGAAATCAATGACAACTTTATCCAACAATTTCATGCTGTGGTGGCCCGATGGGTCCTCTTTCAAACCCCACAAGTTAAACTGATGTTGGATTCTTCAAGAAATAGTGATGCCAAAATTTCCCATGATGACCTAATTATAGATTGGTTCAGTAGAGTGAACTTGTACGGAGTTTCATGTGTCACTATTTTGACCAATGGCCCTAAAAATGATACCCGAAAAACTACATTCTATTCAATTTTAGTCACTTTTTACTAAATTCAAACCCGATGCTTAGAGAGAAAGTTATGATGATTTTCCCTAGGTCACCTATTTGATATGGAATTATGGAGCCTTCAAAAACTTTAACTTCCTCGGATCATATATCCAAAAATCTATCGAACCAAGATATGAAATTCATACAAAATGTTCACCAATATTTTGGCTCCATGTGGTTGCAAATTTAGTTTCTAAAGCCTCGTGTAAAATAAAATATGGTGAAAATTCCTAGATGTTATGTTTGAAGAAGAAAAACCCTAAAATCCAAAGCTCTGATACCACATGTTATGAAACCAACTCAAAGAACATAAGAAAAGATAAATAACAACTTAAAAATTATCCTCTTTGAGGGGGAAACCTCCCTTACATTAGATAAATGAATAATTATTAGATGATAAAAATGATAATACTTCCTTGGTATATATAGGAGTTTAATGGGTCACCATATAATGAGAGCCTACATAACAATAATAATGTAAGGAGACAACAATAACAATGGGGGGCTACACCAATAATAATAAAAAATGGAAATACAAGAGTATTATAGGGCCATAACGCACTTGATAATATAAATATCTATATATATAAAAAGATATATAAAAGAAACCACCTTTTTTGAAATTTATCTATCTTTTTAAAATATATATGCCAAGGTATTCCAAACAATTAAAAAATAGTTCTCTCTCAATAATGTATTAGTGAATTTCAAAGGTGTAACCAAAAACGAATTTTTGTTACAAACATGTTGGATGGTTAAAATTTGGAAATCATGGTATAACCAAAAAAAAAATATGTTCTTCTCCAAAACAAACAATCTCGTAAGGAAATTTTTCGATCAATCGGATTGTAAAACTGAACAATAAGAAAAACAAGATGTAAGATTAATATTTTCTCAACAAAAAATCTTCCCATAATATGATGATTTCTTTAACATCAAAGCCTTAGGAATAATGAATTATTGTTTTGAAAAACATTCAGAATCGTGGGACTTGGCTCTAATACTTATGCCTCCTAGATATTTATGTAGATATAATCCATGGTATTGTATAAATAATTCATACAAGCATTATGTCAAACACTTTACATGCAAGTATTTGATCAAACACTTCAAGTACATTTAATGGTAGTTTCAAATAACTAATTAGCAAGCATTTCATCAAACACTTGGTAAGCATACTCTCAAACCTTTGAAACCAAGTACTTGGTAAACATAATATCAAACCTTTAAAACCAAGTACCTAGCAAACATACCCTCAAACCTCAAAAACCAAGTCAAATTTGGAGTTTGATATAGAAAATGTGTACCTCCAACATACAGGTAAGATCTATAAGCAATTTAATAATTATCAATTAGAAAATTTATACATATTCCATTTTGAAGAACATTAGATTAAGATAAGCTAATAAACATTAGAACAATAAGTTCTAATTATTATGAAATCAAGGTTTGAAAAATAATAAATATTCGATTAGTAATATATATAAGACCATGTTAGTTTCATTATTAAATAACATGTTTTAATTATAAAATAAGAATCTTGCAACATTTAAAACAATAATATCAATACAAAGTAAATTAAGCATTAATAATCTTATTGTCAACAAAACTAATTAGTACAGAAAACATTTAGTTAGTGGATAACCATTAATAATATTATATCATAACAATTAATATTAATATTTCTTAATCAATAGCTAAACATACAATTATCAAATAAGCTAATAATCATTAATAAAAATAAAATTTTAATAATAAAATTAATTAATTAAACTAAATCTATTTCATAGCATTATCAGACCTGTCGACTCCATGCATTACCATCACTACCCTCTCACCTATTTATTACCCCATTAATATTTGATTTTTTCACACATCTAATCCTCATGATGAACCACATAGGTTGGTTCAAAACATCGATACAAAAAACATGATTGCGATGACTCCGGAAGACATGACCACACAAAATGTAGATCACAGAAGCCTCAAATCTATAATTTTCAACCTATACAGGAGGGAGAAATCACAAGAAGTTCGTGCATTAGAATGATCAAAGGTACAAATTGCAATGAAGAAGTCAGACCTCACCTTTATCAAGTGTTGCAGAGATGCCTCCATTATTCCTCCATTTTCCTGCATCAAACACAACCTCAAAAACTACAGAAATAATCACATTTTCAATAAGGCCAGCCAATCGCTCCTTTGCTCAGGGATCAATAAATTATGTTCTGAACTGAACATATTAAACAAGAAAGCTACTAAACTACACCTTAGTCTGTCTAACCATATTGAACTGGCGGTGTGGTCTAGAATTGACTCATGTGCGGCTCTGAAATCTCTTAAAACTAAAGAACGTAAGAACCTCGAACAAACCCTAACATTTAAAAAATTAGAAAAGAAATCCAACGTTTATTCCAACTCGTGGGTAGAGTCCAATAAGCCTCAAACTCTATCCAAAATTAAACCTATGCAGATACTCTTTCTTAATTTGCTTATCTCAAAAGAAAATAGTCCTAGGTCACACCACAGCGTAGTGGAAGAAACAACCATCATGCACAGTTCTAACGCTGGCCCTAAAAAGAACACGTTTGATGCAACATATTTGGAATCCATGAATCAAAATGTTGGTTATAAATCTTCCAACAGAAGCATTCCCGAGACTATATTGACTAACAGAGGCCCTCATATGATTGTTGGGATGGAGCAATCTACGTCACAATCACATTTGTTGGATAGTGGGATTATGAAGAATGAAACAACTCCACCACATAAAAGTAAAATATGATCATCAATGTTGTTGAACAGTGAGATTATGAAGAATGGAACTGCTATAAAATACGTTGAGGCCTCCAACAAAGGCATTAATCTCATGGTGACAACATACATTGAAATAGAAATCGAAGAAGTTGAAACAATAAATAGTGAGCATGAAACAATGACTTATTTGGTGTTTGACAGTGGGAACAACAAATATGATAAGGCCCCCAATGAAGACACTAATCTCAAAATGGATGATAGGACAACATACATAATTCAAGAAATTGAAATAAACAGTGAGACAGTGACATCGGATGCTGAGAAAGTAAGTATCATAAATCTCTCCAACACCCAGATTGACCAAGTCACTTTAGGTCTACTTGAAAGAGGCTTGAATTTTTCTATTTCTCCACATGCCAACCCCAAATAAGACATTTTGTGCAACGTTGAGTATGGGATTAAGTATTTATTGGACAATATTAAAGAGATTATTAGGCAGGATTGTTCCATCATCCTCAGAAAAGCTAAACCACCCAAAAGCGATATCTCCAAACAAGAATATCTTGCTCTTAATACCTTAAACGAAAAGCCTAACATTATGTTCTTGAAAGCTAACAAAGATGGTGTGACTGTTATAATGAACACAAAAGATTACAATGAGAAGATGCTAGATCACCTAACCCATAGTGGTTGTTACATTAAATTAAAAAAGAATCCCATAAGGAAGATCTCGAAGAATGCTAATAACCTCATAAAATTGAGTAATGAACACAATATCAAGAATCTTATTGAAACCAATCCCTACACCCCTAGGATTTATGGAAACCCTAAAATTCATGAGGAAGGTATCCCCATTAGACCCATTGTCAATACCATTGGAGGTCCCACTTACCATCTTGTGAAATATCTTGCTAAGAAGCTTAAACCTATGGTGGGGAAGACTAGCTCCTTTGTCAAGGATTCCAATCATTTCATTAATGAGATGAAACATATAAGAATAGGCCGAAATGACATCTTGGTGAGTTTTGATGTAAAATCTCTCTATACCAATATTCCTATAAATGAAGCCATGGACATAGTCCACAAAATCATTGATCCTGACACAGCTAAATTAGTAGAAATTTGTCTGAAATCCACATTTTTCAGCTTCAAGGATGATATATATGAACAAACTTGCGATGTGGCCATGAGATCACCTTTGCCTCCCATCATTGCCAATGTTTTCACGGAACATTTTGAGGCCAAATCCATTGAGTCTTCCCCTTTAAAACCTAAGCTTTGGAAAATATCTGTCGACGACACTTACATCATTTGGCCTCATCGAAAAGAAAAATTAGAAAATTTCCTAGAGCACCTTAACAGTCAATCATATTATATTAAGTTTACGATGGAAGGGGAAGAGAATGAAATTCTTCCCTTTCTTGACATCCTAATCAAGAGAAACCAAGATTTCTCAATATCTCACCAGGTCTATCGTAATAAAACCCACACAGAACTTTACTTGTATCTGAAATCTCACCATCATCCTGCTCAGAAACTCAGGGTGCTCAACACTCTAGCTACCAGGGTTGTGCGTATTTCAAATCATGGTCATTTTGATCAAGAGAAGAACCACCTCTTGGATGTTTTTGAAAATAATGGATATAGAAGACACCAAGGAATCAAAGCTTTCAAAGAAGTGGAGAGTCCTAAAAACAAACAACCTATGGATGATTGTGCAAGTAAGGTTCACCTTCCCTACATTCTAGGCACCACTGATATGATTTCACACATTTTAAAAAAGAATAATATAAAAACCACTTTGAAACCCATGAATACAATTAGCAGATGTCTGAAATTGGTAAAAGATCCTATTGATCCTAAACACCACAAAAGGGTTTATTTGATTCCTTGTTCATGTGGAAAAGCCTACATTGGTGAGATCGGTCGTTCTATATTAACTAGGATTCAAGAGCATGTCGCTGACATCAAACATAACCGTTCCAAAACCTCAGCTTTGGCTAAGCACTCTAGTAAAACCAATTATCACATTTGCATCAAAACCTCATGTGTTATAGCCAAAATTGATCATTATCACCATAGAAAATTTAAAGAAGCTATCGAAATAGGAAAACACCCCAAGAACCTCAACCGTGATGATGGTTGGAAAATAAGTGATAATTGGATTCCTACGCTAACTGGGGATTCTACCATTTCCTAGATGCTCCCGACCCCATCATTTCTTAGTCCTCCTTATGGTTTTACCAATCCCTAAAATAATTAAAATAATATTTTAATAAATAACAATAATCAAGAAACCCATCCTTTTACTCTTTCAATCCTTAAATTTTTTATTAAGATTAAAATCATTTAATTTTATTTAAACCTTAATTAACCCAATCTAATATGAATTAAAAACCAAATAAAATTATAAACTAATACATAATATTAATCTAGGATAAAAAATTAGGAACATCATTAACAAAAAATCTTAATAATGATTAATTAATATAGATATAATATTACTCTATAAGCATCAACATCACTAACAAAACAATTTAATAATTATCAATTAGAAAAAATATACATATTCCATTTTGAAGAACATTAGATTAAGACAAACTAATAAACATTAGAATATTAAGTTCTAATTCTTATTAAATCAAGGTTAGAAAAATAATAAATATTCAATTAGTAATATATATAAAAGACCAAGTTAGTTTCATTATTAAATAACATGTTTTAATTATAAAATAAAAATCTTGCCACATTTAAAACATTAATATCAATACAAAGTAAATTAAGCATTAATAATCTTATTGTCAACAAAACTAATTAATACAGAAAACATTTTAGCTAGTGGGCAACCATTAATAATATTATATCATAAAAATTAATATTAATCTTTTTAGTCAACGACTAAACAGACACTTATCAAATAAACTAATCTTCATTAATAAAAATAAAAATTCAATAATAAAATTAATTAATTGAACTAAATTTATTTCATAGCATGGTTGGCTTTATGCATTACCATCCCTACCCTCTCATCTTTTTGTTACCCCATTAATCTATGACTTTTTCACACATTTAATCCTTGATGATGAACCACCGAAGTTGGTTCGAACCGTCGATATAAAAAGCATGAATGCGATAACTCCAAAAGACATCACCACATAAAATGCAGATCGTAAAAGCCTGAAATCTATAATCTTCATTCTTCGCCGTTTCCTAATCATTCTTAATCACACCATGAACTTAGTACCTTTGTTTGTGCTACTTTCAATCTCCAATTCTCTTTTAATATTTCCTTTACAAAGTTTTCCATGAGAGAATAATGCAAAGGCCAAACTAAAGAAGAAGAACCAGTAAAAAAACCCCAATCATTATGGTATGATTGACATTCAGCTCTGGGATTTTCAAGAACCAGTAAAAAAACCCTAATAACTACGGTATTACTAACATTCAGCTCTGAGATTTACTCAATCAATTAACCGCAGAAACAATATGAGAAAATAAATAAAGTTGGCAGATCAATCGCCTTACCTTTCGAAAATGCACGGAACCTTTCCCAATTGAAAACCAATGCCCTTCACGGAGAGGTTGGAATAATCATTTCCAATCTTTTTAGGTTGGGCTATCTTTTGGAACCATAGATTTTGTTTTCATTTATTGTAACTCTCACTCAAATCTTCTACATGGGTTTAAAATCATATATTAGAATATATTTTTTATTTTATTTATTTTACCAATAAACATCATATTATAGTATAATCAATCTAGATTCATTTTAATTCTTAATCTAATAATCATCCAAAGGGATCAAAGGGATTTGCATCTCAAGAGATTTTATCTTTAGTAGATCCTAATTTGAGATGGATCTAGGCTACTTCAATTACAATTTAAATACTCTTTATTCCACATAAATATCATGGGTCAATACCATGGTTTCTAATAAACCTAGAACTCAAGTCAATTTACGTTAACTACCTAACAAAAAATAATAAAAATAATAACCTAGAATTTTTATTTAACATAAGGTTATTTTTATTTTTATTTTACAGAAAATTAGATTACATTACAATATCTCTACCATATTGTGATGGAAAGCACCTCTATGCAAAATAACTTTGTACAATTTGTTATCGATAAAGTGTGGGAAAGATTATTTGGTATTGTTTATTAATGTGGTTGTGGCCATTAATAACCAAATACATATAGATAATATTTTATAACATATAAAATGTTTACTAAAAATATTTTCTAACTTATCAAATATTTACTTAAATATATTTATTAAAAAATACATTTTTCTCCATATATATATATATATATATATATATATATATATATATATATAATCAACATATACCATTTTAATATAACTTTATTTTTTCTTTTTTGAGAATATATGATATGATTTTTACCAAACCTTTAATGTCTTCAAGATGTAAAGCTAAGCATCTAGCATTGAGGATATTGACTCCACATACTTACTTATAGAGAGATGAATTTCAATAGGTTTTAGAAAAATCCACTTTGAGACAGGTCTCTGCACTGATAGAGGTTATGTCTAACATCCATGTAGCAGGGTTGATTCCTGGTGTGATTTTAGGAACACCTTCAATTTCCTCTAAGTAGTTGACGGGTGTTTTGGAATGGAAACCAAGGGGTCCTACATACATCATATTTCCTCCTTGTGTCTTCAAATTAACTGGATATGTTTCAACCAAAAAATTAAATATTACTACCAAATGTGAACAAAATAAAATTGAAGAAGGACAAGTACAAAGAAGAAATTTGCAACTCTCAGGGGATATCATCTCAACCTGGAGAGTGTATGCACTCAACTTTGCATTCAATCATCCATAAAGATCATACATATATAAGGTTACAAATAAATTGAGGAGTAGGAATAATCTCCTCGTAAATAGGATCTACAAACTAAATAAAACCCACAACTTGAACATGACACAACAAACAACTAATAATTACATAATCTAGAAACTACTATATTTCTCCATTAATTAAGTCCCCCCCTTAATGGAGAAATGTGTTTTCTACATAACATAAATAATAATGTTTGTTGGTCTAAGTCTTAGCTAGACTTACAGTTTGAATTTAACAACTTCATCTTGAATTTTTTGTTATTAAATAGTGCCAGTGCTTCTTGCTTGGTTTGCTTTTCTTTAACTGCGTGTTGCAACTAGGTTGTGGTCTTCTTCTCATCATTTGCAATACTTCATCATGTTCATGGGACTTGGATTTGTCTTAAATGCTTGAAAATTCTTCATTACATTCATATCTGGGTTGTTTCACATTGTCATTATATTCATCTATACCATGTTCAATGGACTCCTGCCACATTAGCTCATAGTAATCTCTGATTCCTTCAGGGCTTCAATGCATTAGAATTCCATGAACTTCTTCATATGTATTCTATTTTGTTTCATTTTCTATGACATTTTCATCATTCATTGATTCTTTATTTCTATTCTCTACTGGTGAAACTTTTTTGCAAGATCCATCAAAATACAATTTTTCAAGGCATGCTTTAATGAATTGTAATTCATATTCTAACTTTCTTACTCTTCTTCAAAACTTGTTATTTTTTCCTGGTTGTTGTTAATATCTGCACATTGAGAAACATTCATGAGATTCACTAAATCATCATAAGTTCAATTATTTTCATCTTCATATTTGTCTTCCTTTTCCAAATCATTATACTTTGTTTCATTTGGCTCATCCAATTGATCTGTAAGAAGAGTTACTCTTCCACTTAGGAAATCATCTACAAGTTTCTTCTCCTGGAGCATTTGTAACCTACCTTCACTTGAAAAGTTTTAATCATCGTATTTAACTAAAGTTACTAAGGATTCACATAGTGATAAGTTGTTGTGCATTCATCATTAAATATTACATCACATGTAGTTTCCTTACTATCACATGCTACTTTATTGTTAGGTACAGTCATACTTTCTTCATTAATCATTGTAGTTTTAGTCTCAATTTCAACTATTATACTTTCAACACCTTCACCAACTTCAAATTTCTCACTCCACTTCATGATGTAATTCATTTCAAGAATATCCCAAAATATTTTGCATTATATTCTTTACCAAATTCATGGAAAATACTAGGAAAGATGTTTCCATCTAGCGTTGATATAATAAGAAACAATGCTACTGCAACTTTACACTTATCATGGGAATTTATAGGATTTTCTTGAACAAATTGACATAAATCTACTTAACCAAGTAATCCTTCCATTTTCATTTCCCAAAGTTTGAAATTTTTACCTGAAAAATATGGCATACTAACATTAATTGTTTCAATATCGCACTAGTTTCTTCAAATTCTTCGAACTGGTTCATGTCTATATTTAGATTCCTTTCTTCATTAGGAATTGACTCTATGGATCGAAATATTTCATATTCTACCTTTTCCCTTTGATTCTTACTCTTGAACTATTTAAGTCTTCTTTGCTGATTATTTTTCATTCTCCTTTTATCTTCTTCTTTATGCTTTCTTTATGTAGTGACCACTTCAATAGACACATCTATAATACTCTTCTATGGTTATGCATGAGGTCTCAACAATGCCTCACAAACAAGCTCACAGCTTCAAACTGCACATAGGCTCACAAACATTTCCACTCACTCTAAAATGGGGTACCATTGCTCATGTCATCGTCCTTCATCTTCCAACACCATTTTGCAATAAGAACTTGATTGACTAGATATACACATTAGCAAATCCTTCACCTCATAGTGGCTATGAATCCTCATAGGCTCTCCCTTCATCACACAACCCTCTTGCAATAACATCGTTCCAGGCTTAACTCCATGGGAGCCATGATAGTTTCCATTTTCAAACAATGATCACATTACACCTTGATAGAAGGATCACCCATAGTAGGTCACCAACAACTTCAACACAATAGGAAGCTCTGTTAAGAAATACAAGGCACACCTCCTCACCAGAATTAGGCACACTGATCACACTGCAATCTCAACAACATTCAATGCATAACCTATAATGGCAACAACACAAAATTTGCAAGTATTATCGACACAAGCCATTTGTATAGCAAACATTGAACAAGACTTCAATGCAGTGCCCAACAGGTACACTACAATGTTCCACACAAACAAGGATGGCCCAATAGGGGCAAGTTATCAATCGACCTTATTACCACCAAACTAATTTCAGTTGCCCTTATGACCACTTTATGGCTAGCGGATTCCTTTAATCAATGGTGGCACAACTAGCTCCTTCATACTAGTTGACTCTTTCTTGGGTTGTGATCTTCCTCTCTAGACAGAGTGATAGCTCCATCGATTGGTTCTCAACTTCATACCGCAAGCTCAACTACACCTTCACACGCAAGATGTAAGTCAACTCCACACAACTCTTCCTATTTGAGCAATGTCATGCAATCACCATCCACAACTGTATCAAGTGATGAACAAAGCCAAGAAAAACGATGTTGGCTCCAGTCCCATGCTAAATCACTATTATCTTCAACATGATACTTTAGATTGCTTGAATACACAGAATTTGACTATGAATTATCCTATTTGGGATGACACCTTGACAAGCCCTCAGTCCTCTTCCTACCACACTGAATTTGAGAAATTTAACAAGTATGTTATCATTAAGATAATTCTGGTCTACACACACATATACCAACTGTTCCACATAGTATTTTTCTATTGGAAAGATCTATCCACAAATAGGTCCACAGTTCTACAATGATTTCTTACTCTTCCATCATGCTCCACAAGAACTCTCCATGTAGACGAAGCAGGTATCTGCACATATCTGTAGACATTCGACTCATGCATGTTGCCCATAGATCTATTATATGCAATTTTACACAAACTCAATCTCACTTTCACCTCAAGATTTCAATTCACAAATTCAAATATCCTCAAGAATGGCCAAACTAGTAGTGAAAGTGACAAATGAAATGTATATAAAAAAATAGATATTATAAGTGTGCTAATCAAAATGACAAACAATGGTCACCCATGCTTTTGTATGAGCATCAAATTTCATGCTAATGGCCTCTATATGGCCCCACACTCCTTTCATGGTATGGCCAAGTAGACTCGACTATAGCTGAGACAGGGACAGACTCCAAAAACAAACTTCAAGTGGCCTCATCCACTAGAGGAGCTCATAGGAATAGCTCCTTAACTACCCAACAACGTCACAACATTGCAACAATGCAAGTTCCAACCCCTCCTCAGAACGTCGGTCTATGATCTTAGACTCTGATATCAAAATAAAATTAAAGAAGGAAAAGTATGAAGAAGAAATTTGCAATTCTCTGGTGACACTAGCTCAACCTCAAGAATGACTACACTCAAATCTACATTCAAACCTATCTCCTCATAAATAGGATATACAAACTAAATAATACCCAAAACTGGAACAAGACACAACAAACAACTAATAATTACATAATCTAGAAACTACTACATTTCTCCATTAATTCTAAGTGTACATATTCTCAATAATTTGTGAATATATCTGGAATGTAGCTCATCAAAGAGGTTGAACATATCAATGTTGGGTTGATGAACAATGCAAACCATAGTTACCAAGTTCGAGTATCAATTACTTAAAATTCAATATGGAAAACATTTGGAAGTATACCTCTTACGGATATTCAATATACTATTTTCGAATATTTTATATCATTGAAATGTACAATTATAACATTTAAAGTTGCAATAACTCTTTTAAAAATGTTTCAATTATAAATATTGCAAATAAAATTATATATTGGACCAAATAGCTTAGTTCTACATTTAGATTAGCAAGTAGGATAGTAGTTTTTAAGAATTTTTGTATTCATCCATTTGTTAAAAATAGAAGAATCAAATTTATTGAATTAAACTTGAGTAGCTCACAGGTGTGGAACACCACCCAAAGACTGCCTCTGTAGATCACGCTTTGCCCTTACAATCATTACATGACAAAATATATAATTTAGACACCATTAGGGATGTTGAAACTACACCCTAGAAATCAAGAACAAACTCCTAATCTAAGGTTCGGTTGAACTGTCACTCCATTAATACATTTCATCATTAATCTCAACACTCCCCCTTAATGGAGAAATGAATTCACACATATGACTAGCATTTCCTTAAACAATTCAAACTTGATTCTACCAAGAGGTTTGGTAAAAAAATCAACAACATTGTCTCAACTATTACAATACTCAATATGAGTTTCTTTTTACCGAAGTTTCTCCTTGACAAAATGAAACTGTGTATCGATATGCTTTGTGTTCTTATGAAATACTGGATTATTTGCAAGTTTGATGGAGTTTTGGTTGTTGCATTTGATCACTGTTGCAACCTTCTTTTCTTCTCCAGCATCAAGGAGAAGTCTCCTCAACCAAACTGCTTCACATGTTGCTACACAGATAGCTTGATATTCAGCTTCTGCAGAAGACAATGATATTGTGTTTTGCTTTTTGCTGCTCCATGTAATCACCCCAGATCTAATGCTAAATGCATAGCCTGTTATGGATTTTCTGTGATCTACATTTCCAGCCCAATTAGAGTTTGAAAAACCTATCAATTTAACATCACATGATTCCTTATAAACAATACCAAAATCTAATGTTCCTTGGAGATACCTAAAAACACATTTTGCTAGAACCCAATGGCTCTCAAGGGGATTTGACATAAATTGGCTCAATGCACTGACTACATAAGCCAAATCTGGCCTAGTTATAGTTAAGTAGATTAGACTCCCAACCAAATGTCTATACAAAGTCACATCTGCCTCCTTAGATCCATCATCATTTTGAAGTTTTATATTCTACTGTAAAGGTACTGCTGCAACTTTTCACTGATCCATTCTTAAGTTTTCCAGTAATCTCCTGACATACTTACTCTGTGACAAAAAGGTTTGTCTGGAATCCCTCCAGACTTCCAAACCCAAACAATAATGTATCTCTCCAAGGCCTTTCATCTCAAATACTTGTGACATCTGCTCCTTGATTTATTTAATGAGATTATCAACATTCCCTATAATGATTAGATCATCTACATATAAAGAAATCAAAACAATCCTTCCCTCTTTATCAAACATTGTATAAATATTAAGGTCATTCTTACTTCTTTTATAACCATGCTGCAGGAAAAATGAATCAATTTTGTCATACCATAACCTGGGTGCCTGTTTTAGTCCATACAATGCTTTCTTCAACCTACAAACTAAATGTTCTTCACCCTGTTTGACAAATCCCTCAGGTTGCACTAAGTAGACTTCTTCTTTTAAGTCCCTATTTAAAAGCACAAATTTAACATCTAGCTGCTGAATTATCCAATGGTGTTTGGTAGTTAAATAAATTATCATTTTGATTGTGTTTAGCTTAGCTATAGGGGCAAATTTTTCATCATAATATATGCTATCTTGCTGCGAATACCCCTTTGCCACCAACCTAACTTTATATTTATCTATGCTCCCATCTACTTTAAATTTAGGCTTATACATCCATTTGCATCCTATGGGTTGTTTCCCTTCAGGTAGTTTAACTGAATTCTAATTTTTTTTTAGAGGATTGACTCATATTCCTCTCCCATAGCAACCCTTCATTCACTATATTGATTGGCTTATTTATAACTAGAATGTCCAACAAAATTCACCATACTAGTTATAAAAGCATTTTCCATATATCTTGCTGGCAACTGAACATTCCTAGCTGATCTCCTGAGTGGTGGGGTAACTTCAAACCTTGTATGAGCATCCTTTTGTGGACTTGGATTGATAGCTACATCATCTTATTTCCCTTCCTTCTACTTCTGTTGTTGCTGCTACTGCTTATTGTTGTCACCTGATTCATCACTTCCTTCTTCCACCAACAAGGGCATGTGCCATTCTTCATTAGCACTCTCATGGCTTCCATCATTAACCTGCTCATGAAACACTACATCTCTGCTAGCAAAAACTTTATGATTAAATGGATTAAACAGGCTGTAAGCCTTAAATTCTATACAATACCTAACAAAAATACATTTGATGGCCTTCGAATCCAATTTCTTTCTATCTTCCTTTGGGACATGAGCAAAGTCTTTACTACCAAAAAACTCTCAAATGCTTAACTGCGGGCTTATAGCTAAATAAAGCTTCAAAAAGAGTTTTGAAATCTAAACTTCTTGTTGGGCTCCTATTCTTTAGATATACTACAGTATTAATTACTTCAGCCCAAAACCCATTAGAAAGATTCTTACCTTTTAACATACTACAAGCACACTCCAAAAGGGTTTTTTCTTCCTCTCTGCGACCTTGTTTTGTTGAGTGTGGGGTATTGCAAATTGTTGTTGTATCCCATGATCTTTGTAGTATTTGAGGACACAAGTATTCTTGTACTCTCCCACTTGATCTAAGCGGAGAATCCTGGTGCATTTACCTGTCTTCTTTTCAACCATACTTCTAAACTCCTTGAAGTATTCAAAAGTGTGGCTCTTCTTCCTGAGAAAATACACCTAAGTAAATCTAGTATAGTCATCAATAAACAATAAAAGATAGTATGCACCACCTAATGACCTTGTCTGCATAGGCCCTCATAAATCTGTGTGCACCAGCTCGAGTATATCTCTCCTCCTTCTATCAACATTCACAGGAAATTCATCTTTGTGCATCTTTCCAAGTGCACATGCATCACAGTCAATATAGACAGGATTTAAAATAGGCATACCTTCGACCATACCTATTTTCTGTAATAGCAGCAGATCATTGAAGTTAATATGGCCGAACCTCTGATGTTGTAAGTCCACTGTAGTCATGGAAGATGATATGAACGCCTAATGAGATAAAATTAGCTCAATCAATAATATATTCTAATAATTTGAATGAGGGAAATTACATACATATTTATGCAATTAATAGTCTCAAGATAGGAATTCTATCTTGGATGTACACTAGTGTGGTTGAGAGATTCTCTCAACCACACACTAAAGCTAGAGAAAACTAAATCCCTATTATATAGGAACCAAACTCCTCAAATGGAGAATTACAACCATAGACAAGTAGGAATTAATTATTTCCAACTCCCCCCCTTAATGACTACTTGTCATGATAGTCAAATCCACCACCATCAGGCGAATTGCATATACAGAACCTCCAAAAACACAATCCGTCTCCCTCGGACAGATCCACAATCTGCAAATTCGGCCTTTCCAATACAGCCGAGAATTGATCTGATCAAAATAGATCAGATCCGCCTCTCCCGGATAGATCTGCAACTTCTCCGATCCTGCACCCCTTGCAGACCGTCAAACGAAGTTGAGGCTTCCCGCAGATCCCCTCGAAGGTGAATTGGCGCGATCCTTAACTAAAAAACCTGCACCTATTGGCGCGACTAATGGCCTAACACACGCGCGAGTTGGCCTTCTTGGCATTGCTGTTAGTGCGAAAAACGCCAATCCCCTTCTACTCAGAGAAAATCATCTGAGTCTGAGCCAGGTGTTACTGCAGTCCACCTGCTCCTACGAGCACAAAGCTCCTATCTACACACAGCCACAAAGGCACCTCAAGCCACATAGGCGATTCAGCCACAAAGGCAATCTGCCACCACCGGGCAACTCCGATTTACCACCACCGGGAAAATCCACCAACTTCAATATGCCACCACGGGGCAAATCCTGTAGCCACTAGAACTCTATAGATGGTTTCTGGTTCACCACCAACCGTCACATTACAGTGACAAAAGATGGTTTCAGGCTGACCATAAACCATTACAAAGTGGTTTTTAGATCACCACGAACTTTCAAATGCCTTTACAAGGCTTACATTCAACATTTGGAGTTTCTGGTACATACAATTACTATTACAATAATATGCTAGGGAGTTTATTCCACAAACCACACTAAAACAAAAAATCTACTTTGTTGTCCACCATAACTGTTGTTGCTGCTCCTTTATCTCAAGTTCACATCTTGGGCATCTTTGTCAAATAACTTCTTGGAACTTCCATGAACCTGTCATTCGTTAGAGTCGCAAATTCTAACAAAATAACTTCATATTGAGATCGCGAATCTCAATATGTATACAAATTTCCAAGACTAATTTGCCTTTACACATATCCCAAGTTGCAGGCTGCCCCTACTGGGGCACTTCAGCAGCAATTTCTCGCCCCTTCTAACTGCTCGTATGCATTGACTGATCTGCTGTCACCTGCTCAGATCTCACTCTGGCAGATACACCAGGGACTTTGCTCCAGCAATCTCCTCTCTTCAGATCAAGGTTAATCGCGCTCATGCCAGGACTGAAATCAAAGTTCTGCACATAGTGGTGGCAATACTTTGTACCGTAACACACGAGCATCAAAGTCTTTCCACATCCCTGACAAAGCTTTCAGAAACTCGGACTTCTGCATGTTATCTCTCTCAAGCATATGATCAAGGAAACGGAGAGCACGTAATATTGTATCATCACAAAAAAAGAGAGAACTTGTATACATCCGAGCATTGTTGCTGCATTCTAGAAGAGGTTCTTGACCAGTTCTGGAGCTGTATAGTCCAAGGAGGGTTGAAGATAAATAACAACATCTTCAACATCATATTCTAGGAAATGAAAAGCCTGAAATGTACTTGTGTCTCCTGAAACCTGATCGACAAAAATAGCAAAGCCAAAGCCACCAAGTTTCCATGCTCCACTGGAAATGATAAAGACTGTCTCAGGTGATATGGCACGATGAATTAGTCGTGCAAAGAAATCCTAGTGATTCTGCTAATTGCAGCAAACCATGCTTTATTTCCAACTGTCCCATCTCCAGTCCCTTGAGATCCTTCGGCACCTTGCTAACATTATCGAACTTGCCCAATGTATTGGCCACAGACATGAAAATTGGCTCCGTAACCATAGCCATGGCTCCTTTACTCTCATCTAAACCCTGAACAACATGAACTATGCCAGGGTGCCTCAACCTAACTTGGGCGCATCAACCCTAATTAAGTCGAGAAACGCGTCCTCCGCAGATTTTGAAAGCCCGACCCTCTGCCTAGCTTCTGAGAGGACCTTCTTGTCCAATAACCATACACAGACCACGGGATACTGCCCCTGTGCGGGTCCTTTATTCCAGCGCCCTGGTACTTAATCCCAAAGCTTCCATTTACACTATACAAAATTGATCCAGCCATTTCTCCTAGACCAACAACACGACCATATAGCCCTCTTCTCTGGTTTCTCCTTGACCTTATGAATTGTTCCAAAAACAACAGACATCGCTGAAGAAAATGTCATAACAAAGGCTGAACGCAAGAAATGGTGAGTCAATGCTCACATAGAGACGCTACCCACACGATCTACCTCCTCATCCAATTCCGCCTTGTTTCAGTGGGCCTCAATCGACCTCTCCAGCTACAAATCAGCCTTTCGCGTCGGGTTCACAACAGTAGTCTCTGCGGTCAGCTCTCACCACAGAATTCTGACATCGATCCGATCTGCCAACAGATCTCCCTCAGGTGGACACAGAGCCACCACATAGCCACGCAGCCACCAGATCTCGGCCCTCTTACAAAAATCACATGCCTTTCTTCACAGGAAGTTGGGCATACGTCAACTTATGGTTACTGTGGGTAGTCGAACAGTTCTGTGAAGCACCCAAATATTGTCCATGGAATTCCTCCCATGTTATGTCAGTAAACTCATTTATTGCCAAAGTATAAGGAAGCTTCATTCTGTTTCTTGACTCGATCAGCTCCACGTTCTTCACAAAAACATTGAATCTATGCACAAGCTGATGGAGAGAATCGTACCTCTTGCCATATCTGACAGTGAACTCCGCAAACTGTAGAGACTTGGGATTGGTTCCCAAGATTTTAACGAAATTAGACTCCAGGTCCTGGATCTTGTCAGTGACCATATCAATATACCCAGTGTCTTCAAACGACCTAGCAGCAGACACAGATACGGCCAGCAAAAACAAAGTGCTCAGAACAATGGCGAGGACGCGAGCCATGGCGGGCGAGACTGTTGAAACCTCTGAACATTCTCCTCCGTCTCCCGCAAGACGCACCATTCTCCACGCAGACAATTTTGGAAATAATAGAAGAGGCACGCAGCTACCACCACGATTAAGGCGCAACACCTCCAGGTAGATCCCAACAACAACACCATGCCTCCATTGCACTAGATCCACCAACGGTCTCCACGCCACTACTGCAATGCGATCTCCATGCCACTGCACGATCTCTGACCCCTCACCACAACAGTTTTCCAACCTTTTCCCCAACGCACAGGTCGGCTCTGTTCAGCAGTCTCCATGCCACTAACACACGTTGCATCCCTCTGTTCAACAATCACCATACCGCTCCACGATTCAAAAAAAATGTAGAGTCACTAACAGATTCGCTGCAACCTTCATACAGGGCGATCTCAACCTCCACGATCCACTGGGTGGTCTAAACCTCCACATGGATCTAGTTCCAACTATTGCACCTCCACGCAGATCCAACCTCCACATAGCACATCAGCAGATCATTGTGCCAAGCGACCATGTTTTGAAACGAAAAGCCTCCAATCCCAATGAGGAACAAGCTCAACCTGAGTAACATCAATGCCAGGCCTATATAAATTCGTCTGCGCCATCAAATTCGCTGATGTTCCCAGATCGATATGTGAAGCTTCAAGAAGAAGTAAACACCTCCACATACAGTAAAGATAATAAATTAGGAGTGTGAAAGAAGCCTGGAATCGTTGAAGCTATCCATGCCGTCCAATCAAATAGCCAAAAAGAATCCTCGAATGCTTCAATCAGACATCGATTAGATGGCCCGAACCGAAAAGAATTCCATCTCAGGGCTGTTGGAGCATCAATTGGCTGAAAGTTGAATCTGTTAAAGGAACAACGACGCTGCTTAGGTTTTCAAATTCTTTTCCTGTGGAGGCCGGCATATTTGACAGCCACAAATCCAAAACAAATTGAACACTAATCCCGCCCTGCTTCTGCACAGTGCACTGGGCTGTGCGCATACTTCGTTATCTCCTCTGCGCCCAATTCTTGTAGCTGCAGATGATGGACACTTAAAAAACTAAAACAAAAAATATATTTCTCAATTATTTCCCTCAGCCCAGGAGGGTCCAAGCCCAGGAGGGGCTAGGCCCTCACAGGCTCTGATACCAAGATAAAATTAGCTCAATCAATAATATATTCTAATAATTTGAATGAGGGAAATTACATACATATTTATGCAATTAATATTCTCAAGATAGGAATTCTATCTTGAACGTACACTAGTGTGGTTGAGAGATTCTCTCAACCACACACTAAACTAGAGAAAACTAAATCCCTATTATATAGGAACAAACTCCTCAAATGGAGAATTACAACCATAGACAAGTAGGAATTAATTATTTCCAACTTAATGTGGTGCGCTTTTGACATTTAACTTGTACAATCCTCCCACATGAATACCTAATACAATAGGCTTCATACAATCTAATAGGTCTTTAGTAACACAATATGATTTATAAAATTATACCTTGAGATTCTGATGAGTTATCGTAGAGACAAAGATCATATTCTTTTTTATCCCGGGTACATACATCAAATTATGAATATGTCTAATATTTCCATCAGGCAAAACAACAGGAGTATTACCATAACCTTTGTTTTGGTACCCTTTATCATCGTAGAGATAGACGTTTGCTTCACTGCTTGTCTCTTTGAATTTTTCAAACCATTTTCTGTTCCCTCTCATGTGGATGGATGCACCTGAGTCAACAAACCAGGTATCTGCTTCATCGTCCTTAGCTGAGAATGGAGAGTCAGATGTGAACAGTGTGAGATTCTGACTCTGTTCCTCATTAGAAAAATGACCTGCATGTTGTTTATGTCTCTTCTAGCCTTCATGAGACTTCTTCTTCATGCAATATCTAGCTATATCGGTGGTTCTACCATAATAAAAACGTTTGGGTGCATAGGCATTTATATTGAAAGACATACCTTGAGGTGGGGGCATATTTCTCTGTGGGGTTGCATTGCTCTTCTGTGTTGCATTTGGATTTCCTCTTAAGGGCTTCTTCTTTGCCATTAAAGCCAGATCTGAACTCCGAGGTTTATGAGTCAGTTGTCTTTCCTCCTCTTGCATGAGAATCCTTGTCAATTATTCAAACACGGGGGCTTTTTCTCTTGCATTCAAGCCAGTGATGAACATCTGATACTCATCAGTCATACCATTCATGGTAATCGTTACCAAATATGTATCTGACATAGTTTCATCGACGTCACCCAACTTGTTCTTGAGCTCCTTGATTCGCGAAATAAATGCTACAACTGTCTCATTCTCCTCTACCTTGATGGAGAGAATCTTTCTCTTCAAGAACAGTGATTGATTGGTGTTCTTGACCTCATAGAGATCCTTGAGCCTCTTCCACATTTCTGATGCAATCTTGCAATCACGGTATGGGGAATAATACAATCTTTGACCAACAATTTGAGGAGCATTCACGCCTTAGTATCCCTCTTATCCCAATCTTGGATTGTTGCTCCTATTCTTCCTGCAAGCACGTTCAACTTCATCTCATCATTATTCACAATTGCCCATGCATTGTGTCCCTCAGCAAGGTCTGCAACTTAAATTTCCAGCCAAAATAATTGGATCCATCCAGCTTGTTATTCTCATTGAGGTATTCTTTTGCTAACTAATTATTTATCTTAATTTAAAGAACTTCAACCCCAACAACTTTAAAAAAACAATCCAAGATTTTAAAAAAATACTACAAATGCGAGATCCAATTAAAACTGAGCCCAAATTTTTTAAATTAAAAAATTAAATTTAAAAAACGCTTTTAATTTAAAAACTTTAAATAAAATCTTAATTTAAAAAATATTCCAATATCCTCCCCTCCTTAGACCCTCTCCTGCTGAAATGGGGTATATGCACACATTTACACCCAAACTTAAGGCAGGGCCAATGCCAATAAGGAGAATACCGGTTTCTGTTGTGCGAAGAAATTCTCCGGCCTTAGTGCCACAGTCTAGGATATGTCAACAACACTACCGTGAAAAAATATTCACAAGATTGCACCGTTGGATATAGTTTCGCAAATGTAGCAAGCGAATCAGTGATATATATGTTGATTACGAAGACGGAAGCCTTTGATTTCCCAGAATGGGAAGCCAAGGCTACGACAACGAGTTAAACCACCCGCTGGAAGTGTTCTCGAACCTCGATTGAAACCCTTTCTCAGTGTTGCACCCAATTCGTTGCAGATGCAATGGTCGACGAGGAGAGATCACGCGTAGCAATGGATTTCCTTGGGATTGAGAAGGGCTTAGTCAATCGCAGAGGCCGTCCTCTTCTCACACATGGCAGACTCGTCACTAATCTTGCAAAGCTCCAATGCTCCAAAGCTGCAATGTTCGATTGGCTCATGCTCAAGTCACTTCTTAGCGAGATCACAATATCCATCAATTGCTCCGCAACGAGATTGGAGCATCCAACAATCGCTTAAATCCTGAAGGTGGGCGCAGATGAGCTCTTGATATCCAACATAATGGCCACACGAACTAGTTCGATCAGCTTAGGAGCAGCAAAACAAATACCGACTCTGTGTGTAGAATTTATGGTAGCAACAAAAAAAATACCAACTCTGCCCGGAAAACCCCTTTTGTAACACGGCAGCCTCAGTGCCCTTTGACTGCAGACTCGGCGTGCCAGCGAGAAAATAAAAAACATGTAATGCAGGACTGTATCAGCGCCACTATGGCGCTGGATTTCACATTGATCGGCGCGTAGTTTCTCTTAAAAAACGCGCTTCCCAGATCTGCTTCCCAGGGACATAGATCTTCTTCCCATCTATCACTATAACTCTTCTACTCATGGTTACAAGTAGTTTTCAACTCTGTAGCTCTGATACCATGTTAAAAATAGAAAAATCAAATTTATTGAATTAAACTTGAGCAGTCCATAGGTGTGGAATACCACCTAAATATTACTTTTGATCATTATATGAGAAATATATAACTTACACTCAAATAGGGAAGTTGAAACAACACCCTAGAAATCGGGAACAAACTCTTAATCTATGGTTCAGTTGAACGATTACTTCATTAATACATTTCATTATTAATCTCAACACCATTCACCGAACTACACCATAAATTATATGATACTCAATATAGAGTGAATTTCCATTCAAATTCAAAATTACAATAAATCATAGAAATTCCACATTATCAAGTATTTTCTGTTCAAAAAGAAACAATATATTAAGTGTATGCAAACATTCTTTTAAAATATAATTTTGTATTCTAAGCGACTAATTACTCATTAATCAAACCAAGCCTACTAATTTATAACCTATAGTAATAACATATATTATTTTGTTAAATACAAAATATTAATGTATAGTTTGATACTTACTTAAAATCCCAATAAAAAAAATCCACATTAAAGAAAAATGAAATTTTTCCATTCACAAAGATAACGTATACCATTTTCCTCCTGGTTAAAAACTTTCTATTTAAATTTGATAAATTTCCAAATTATAAATTTATAAATTACATATAGTATATATGTTATTACTTTACTTTCTATTTAAATTTGATAAATTTCCAATTTATAAATTGCATATAGTATATATGTTATTACTTTACGCTACAAACACATAATTATTACCTACATTAGAAATCATAAATTTGTACATATTTCATTAAAAACCTTCTCAAAAATTTCCTCAAAATCTTTTTACGAAAAACAATCATCCAGCATTATCATTTATTCACCGTAATGGTATACCATTTCCTTAATACAGAACGGGGTTTTGAAGAGTAAATGAAATGCTAGAATTTATAATTGTGATTAGAAATTTGTATTGGTCTTCATTAATAATCCGTCAACCTAATATCGAGTGCACCATCGAATTTGAATTGAAGTATAATTAGCAAATTGAATCGAACCGACGAATTTTTTGGATAGTGTTATTGAATTTGGTAACTATAGAAAAACCACATTGATGGATGTTTCCCATAATTACCAAATTTGACCATACTGCAAAAAAAAATTAGAAAATTGGATGTTTGCGAATTAATAATCCAAGTTAGGGATGGTGTTAGTACGGTGCACTGGATATTAGGCTCACCGATTAATATATGAACATTAACAAAGATTTCTAATTATAATTATAATTAGTAATTGCACCAAAAGTTGCAAAGGAAATATCGTAAGGCATAAATTCGAGAAACATTGTGACATATAAAAAATTATTAAAGATAAAAATGAGTAAAAGAAACGCCTTTCAAAATTAGAAGATAAAGAGAAAACGCATACATAACCTAGGTCCATTAGGATAGAGAGTATATACACCATGATTTCAATGTGTGGTGTTTGAACAAAACCCTTGCAGCTACATCAGATTCTAAGGAGAGAAAAATGAGAGTAAGGTACAATAACTAGTCTGAACTATGTGCTCATAGAGGCTGCCCAATATTCCCAATCTCTAAAAATAAATTCCATATCACATCCTACCGTATCAAAGTTCTAAAGAGTTACTTGTTCGTACAATGCCAACCAAAATTTATAAATTAAACCATCATTCAAAGATTGTCATTAGTGGGTGAAATTTCTTATTTCCACTCTATTTGCAAAATTGGGAATCACTTGTTGCCTATGTCAAGCCCACCCTAAGTAGGAAAGATAATGCAGTACACAAACTCCTAGGTTATGATATAGTTTAGTTATCTACCAATGACCCAAAAACAACTAAATTGAGGGAATTATTTGCAAAGAAACAAAGCAATATTTTGAATGCTCGGTTTCATTCATGAAGGAAATGCTAAATTGTATTTTACGTTCAATCCAAGAACTAAATCGATAGTATGTTACTTGGTAGCATTAACTAGAATGACAATATTTCATTGGCATATGGCTTAGACAGTGTAATTTTACTTGTAATGAATGAATTGAATTCCAATTAGCAAACAAAATTTGTAGCTCCTCCAAAAACTGAGATTTTGATGCCAATAAATCCAACTATAGCTACCTTGAAGTCATTTCCTCAAATAATTATAGTTTAACATCAACTTTTTCTATCTTTCTTTCAGTTACTGCAAGTGTTTGTTCACCATGATGTATTATTGCATCTTCAACTGTTGTTATTCCTCTAGCATGTGCTACCTTTTCTTTAGCATGTGTTGCGTTTTCTTCAGATTATGTAGTTCCTTTAAATACAAAACCAACTTGGGTGCTTTAGTATCCAGCGCCCCACAAACATCAGGAATATTTTTCATCTCCTCTTTTGTAATCTTCCTTGCAGAAATCTGATGTGAAAACCTAAGAAGCTCTGTCTTCAGCATGACTCATCCAGAAATAGGCTCTAAAATACGAAACAAGAATGGACTCCCTTAAAGTCTGCGACTTGATTGTGGGCAAGCATGATGTCCTTCCCAATCATGAAATGAAATGCAAAGCCACATATTGCATCTCAATTAAAGTTCATAGAGTTTTTAAAGAGAATCTCTTGATAATATTTCAAGAGGACTACATATTTGTCGAAGACCCGTGTTAATCACTCTGGTATTCAAATTACCATTGTGCAATCTTCCATGTTTGGGAAAACAACGAAGTATGAAGGGTCAATATATAAGAACGCAGAACAATTTTCATCTCCTTAGTCAACGCTGCACACTAACACCATCTACAATGCTTGATTCAACCATGCTTGTCTAGACTAACTTATTGAAACATTACCAATTGTTGTCTCTTCTTTATAGTATTAAGTTCACAACTTGTGAAGCATGAGAACTAAAGTTCAACACCTTCTCAAGCACCTATTCTAATAACATGTTTTTCTTCAACTTTTGTGGACCAACATAGGCTTCAACCCAATCAATGAATATGAAGATTTCATTCTACTAAAATTTACTGGAATCTAACAACCATAGTCACAAAGGAGTTCTTAACTTATTAAGGCACTCACTTTAATAACAAATTAGCATTAATTTATGGAGTTATTTTCTCAAAGTTGTTAAATATCTCTATTTCACCTTCTACAACCAAAGACCAGTAACATACATCATCAAATAAAGTATAACATAAATGACCATATTGTGATCAACTACAAAAAAACAAATATTGAAAAGATGAAGAATTGTTCAATTCCATTCTACTTATCTACAGTTCTCTTGTGGTTACCTCGTGCAACCTTGATTTAGATTTCAACATATTGAGCCACACTAACCCTGAAAGAGTATCAGAATTATGAAATAAGTATGGATATTTTTCTCTCTATATGCACACATTATAGTGATTAATCTGTTCATCGTAGCAAAACATTTCTCATCTCTAGATATGGAGCTTCTTGTGTTTCTTTTAACCAAGCAACCTCCCTACCCAATGTTGTCATTGTCAGACTTATCTGAATTGCAAGCTATCAGAATGGCAACGGATTTGATGGACATACAACAATTGACCTTTTTATATTCTAAAATATCCCAAGAATCTACAACTACCACTCTGCCTTCTTCTCTGCTCAACTGAACTCCATCTGGCTACATTGGATTGTTCACAACATATTGTTTCATGTTACCACTTGCTGAGTTTGACAACATAATGTTTCATGTTACCACTTAGTAAGTTCAGAAAACTATTACAACTCCTTCTAAGAAAAGACAACAAAGTTTCATTATAGCTAGGCAAGTTAACTACGGTGATACGCACAGCTTCTTGGAAGAAAAATAAAATTTAAGTAACATATCAAATAAAATCTAAGTAACATATCATAACTCATTACATTAAGAAAACAACTATATATTGGTCCCCGCCTCGAAAAAGTGGCGCTTTTAAGATTAAATTCGAAGTCTACAACTAGGTCTGACAGAATTCTCTATCTCCCTTAACCATTCTAAAATTATTAAACTAGAAAGGACATAACAATAAACTACTCTAACGCTATTAGGGTTTTTCTAAAAAGTGTAGCGTTCTCTTCATTAATTGGGATCTACGAGTTACACCACACTTGAAACCAAACAGGAAGGTGAAAGTCACTTTCCTGACATTCAATCTGAGCAAGAATGGACGCCTGTAGCACAACGCCAGGAATGAATTAAAATGACAACTTGCGTATTAACAATGAAGACCTAAAGACAACCACCACAGTTTTATCAAAACCACCAAACTGTCAAAATACCAGTGATCCAACAGAAATTGAAGACGAAAAACCTTGGAAAAACTAGCTACAACTAAATACAATTCATAGACGCAAATTTTCTTTCAATGAACATTGAATCCCAAGACGCAAAAGCAAACCAGACCGATTATAAACACTGCACATTTATGAAATTTTAGAAAACAGGAAGAGTGCATGCCATACATTAGAAACAAGAATATCTTTGCCATTACTTGGGTGGAATAATAATTGGAGTACTTGAAAGAGAAAATGACTGGATTTCCAAGGAATACATTTGAATTTACCATTGGAAAAACAAAATAAAAATGATGACAAAGCGTTGTAAATAAGATTGCAATTGCAATGCAAAATGATTTACAAAATAGAGTTCTAGATACCAAGAGAGTCTACATTCATTACAAGTTAGTATTTGCAAAGAAATAAAGCAGTATTTTGAAGGCTCAGTTTCACTCTTGAAGGAAAGGATAAATTGTATTGTACATCTCAATCCAAGAACTGGATCGACAATATGCTACTTGGTAACATTAACTGGAAAGACCATATTTCATTGGCATATGGCTTAGACAATGCAATTTTACCTATAATGAATGAATTGAATTCCAATTAGCTAAACAAAATTGTAGGTCCTCCAAAAATTGAGATTCTGATGCCAATAAATCAAACCATAGCTACGTTGAAGTGATTTCCTCAAATAATTCTATTTTAACTTCAATTGATGCTATCTTTCTTTCAGTTACTACAAAAAACAATTCACCATCATGTGTTGTTGCATCTGCAACTGCTATTATTCCTCTAGCATTTGCTACTTTTTCTTTATCTTGAGCTTCTTTTTCTTCAAAATTTGTAGTTCCTTTAAATACAAGACCAACTGGGGTTGTTGCAGTATCCAACTCCCAACAAACATCAGGAATGTTTTGCATCACCTCTTTTGTAAGCTTCCTTGCAGGAATCTGATGTGAAAACCTAAGAAGCTATGTCTTTGGCATGACTCATCCAAAAATAGGCTCTAAAATATGGAATAGGAATGGAATCCTTCAAATCTTGCGAGTTGATTATGGGCAAGCATGATGTCCTTCCCAATCGTGAAATAAAATGAAAAGACATATATTGCATCTCAATTAAAGTGCATAGAGTTTTTAAAGAGAATCTATCGACAATCTTTGAAGAGGACTACATATTTATTGGAGACCCATGTTAATCACTTTTGTATTCCAACTACCATTGCGAAATATTCCATGTTGTGGAAAACAACGAAGTATGAAGGGTCAATATATAAGAACGAAGAACAATTTTCATCTCCTTAGTCAACACTGCACACTCACAACATCTGCAATGCTTGATTCAACCATGCCTATCTAAACTAAATTGTTGAAACATTACCAATTTCTATCTCTTCTTTATGGTATTAAGTTCACAACTTGTCAGGCATGGGAACTACATTTCAACACCCTGTCAAGTGCCTATTCTAATAACATGTTGTTCTTCAACTTTTGTGGTCCAACATAGGCTTCAACCCAATCGGTGAAGATGGACATTTCATTGTATTGAAACTTACTAGAATCTAACAACCATAGTCATAAATGAGCTCTTAGGTTATTAAGGCACTCACTTTAATAACAAATTAGCATTAATTTATGGAGCTATTTTCTCAAAGTTGTTAAAGATTTCAATTTCAACTGCTACAACCACATACCGGTAATAGACGCCTTCAAATAAAGTATAACATAGATGACCATATTGTGAACCACTGCACAAAAACAAATATTTGAAAGAAGAAGAATTGTTCAATTCCATTCTACTTGTCTGCAATTCTCTTGTTGTTACCTCGTGCAACCTTGATTTAGATTTTAACTTATTGAGCCACACTAATCCTGAAAGAGTATCACAATTATAAAATGAGTATGGAACTTTTTCTCTCTCTATACACACATTGATAGTGATTAATATCGTTCATCATAGCAAAACATTTCTCAGTGCTAGATCTAGAGCTTCATGTGTTTATTTTAACCAACCAATCTCCCTACCCAATGTTGTCATTGTTGAACTTATCTGAATTGCAATGCCAAGAACGAATTAAAATGAAAACCTATATATAAATAATGAAGACCTAAAGACAACCACCACAATGTTATCAAAACCACCAAACTACCAGAATCCCTGTGCTCCAAGAAAAATTGAACACCACAAACCTTGGAATAACCAGCTACAACTAAATACAATACATAGAAGAAAATTTTCTTTAAATGAACATTGAATATCCAAAATGCAAAAGCAGACCAAACATATTATAAACACTCTACATTTATGAAATTTTAGAAAACATAAAGAGTGCATGCCATACATTAGAAATAAGAATAGCTTTTCCATTACTTGGGTGGAATAATGATTGGAGTACTTGAAATGGAAAATGATTGGATTTCCAAGGAATACATTTGAATTTACAACTAGAAAAACAAAACGAACATGATGACAAAGTGGTGTAAAGAAGACTACAGTTGCATTGCAAAATGATTTACAAAATAGAGTTCCAAAGACTAAGAGAGCGTACATTTATTACAATTCAATGAATGCTCTCAAGTACAATATTCAAAATACAGAAAGGAATTCAAAATTCTACAGATGTAAAGACTACAGGAGGGGAGATAGGTCACAAGATTTTTCTTCATACTTCTTCAAAAAGGGATGAAAAGTAGTCGATGTGCAGTATGGTGAAGTAATGTATCCTTTTGAAGTCCACATCAGATAAAACTCTAAAACTCTCGCGATGCATCAGGTTCGACGATGGAGGGTCACCCAAACATATGGCCACCATTAAAGTACGCCAATCAGGCCTCTGCCCGAGAGACAAACAAGGCAACCTTCCAAGCACACACTCCAACAAAGATAATCCCAAAATCTGTATATCTACATAGCATCCATCATAATTTCCACTGTACACATCAAGATTGAACCTTTCAGGACTCATATAAGCACAACTGCCCATGAAAGAATTGCACTAGGCCAATGTGTGAGCCATCACAGAACTGACACCAAAATCACCAATCTTGAATTCTCTTCTCTTGTTGATCAACAAATTGGAGAGATTTATATCACGGTGAAAAATTTTGTTCTAGTGCACGTAATGTAACCCCTTGAGCACCTTCCTGGAAACCTCATCGAAATAGTGTTCTGGGATTTTCTTGTGGGCTTGAAGAGCCTATGCAAGGGTTCCACCATCCATTTACTCTAACACAAAAGACATCTCTCCTCCTCGATCGAATATGCTATAAAACTGCACAATGTGTGGAGAATATGCCCTTCGTAGAATCTCCATTTCCCTCATTACCATGGTGGAGGCGTCGAATGAGACATTTCCTAGACATGAAAACCTCTCTCGCAACGACAAGTAGGAAACTTGCTAGAAAGGAATGGAAATGGGACCGAACAGGATGGTTTCTATGCTTCCTGGGATTTTCATCGATAATACGGAGAGAATGACGATATTCTACAATGCAAGCCATGGTAGAAACCACTTGAGAGTAGAAAATCCTTCAGGATATGTTGAAAATGCCTGCTACCAGCCTTTTCCTATCACAAGTCAAGCCCCAATTTTATCAAAACCACCAAATTCCCAAAATCCCAATGATCCGATAGAAATTGAACACCAAAAACTTTCAAATAACCGGCTACAAATATATGCCAGAAATCTCTAATCTTCTTGTCAGTAACCAGGCAAGATCTCCAAGGATATTGCCACAAAATAGAAACTCGTTACACCTAGACCAAATATGGAACTAGGTGTCCAGTTTTTTATGCAAAAAGGGAAAATGGGGAACTGAGATGAGATGAGGGCAGGAAAATGTCATCTAAACGAATGGAATACCATGGTGGAGGTGTCAAATGAGACATTTCCTAGACACGAAACCCTCTCTGATAGCGATAAGCAAGAAACTTGCTAGATAAGAATGTAAATGGGACCAAACATCGAGAGGAGAGTTTTTGCGCTTCCTAGGATTTTCATTGATAAGATGGAGAGGACGAAAATATTCTGCAATGCAAGCCATGGCCATCTACCTTCTCTGAATCAAATTGCAAGGGTGCATTGGTCCAAGAAAAGATTAAGTTTTGAATTGCGAGGGTTCGTTGGTCCAAGAAAAAGATTAAGTTTCATTGTTATTGTTTTAGTTATAATGACATTTTTATTAACGGTGTCAAACATTTTAAATATCTAACATCATATCAGAGAGTTCATAGTAAGACATATAAGACAAGAGGGGAGTTGATTTTAGAAGGGAATGTCTTACGACGTAATTATAAATTCTAGTATCCCATTTACTCTTCAAAATTCCATTCCGAATCCCAAAAATGACATATGGTTATTGTTAATAAGTGATAATGTTGGATGATTTTTTATGCAATAACATTTTTACAGGAAATTTCTGAGCAAGTGTTTAAATAAATATGTAGAAATGTATGATTTATAATGTACATAATAATTATGTGTTTACACAGAAATATTTGGAGGAAAATTACTTGAATTATTTTTGTGACGAGAAATCATTTTGCTTGGGAGTTCGAATAAATATTCAAGTATATATTAGCATTTTGTATTATACAAAACAATATATGTTGTTATTATATATTTGTGAGGAGAGGTGTAATGTAAGAAAGTTTGTCAACATTTTAACACGTAAGCTCAATATGTGAAGGCATACATTTAAGCTCAATACGTGAAGTCATACATAATCTATCCCCTATGGTTTTGAACTTGTGACCTCTTAAGAGGAAAGACATACTCTTATAGGCCCACTCAAGAATAAGTACATAAAAACATTAGTACTTACAATAAACTTACCATATAACAATATTTTTAACCATGGATATTCACATCCACTTTACCATGCATATTATTAACAATATGCTATGTTACAATACCATGGGTCAATACTATGGCTCATCAATACCACATGCCCAAAAACCATCTCTCATTTCATAATATATATATATATATATAATTTTTCATTAAATCTAAAAAACAAAAGATTATAATTATTTTTGAGATATATCTAAACCCTCTACCATATTAAAATATATAAGATAGAAATAGTAACATAAATTCAAATCCATTTTACCAGATAAGTCAAAATAATAATTTTGTAACTATATTTAAATTTCATTAATAAACACATAAAAATATATATATTTACAATAAATAGGATTTATAACCATGGATATTAGACATTATTATAAATAGGGTTTTTTACCAAAACCATGGGCCAATACCATGGCTCATCAAATACCACATGCCCAAAAACCATCTCTCATTTCACAATCAATTTTATTTTATTAATTTATTTTAATTTAATTATATTATATGGGAGAGATATTGTAATCTCTTTATCATATTTTCCAAACATTTTGCCTTTGGTTAAATTTAAAAAATAATAATAAATAAAATATTAATTATAATTATTAATAATTAAACCAACGTAGATCCATCTTAAGTCTCGATTTATCAAATTTCAAGGGGAAATATTTTGAGTCTCGAAAATTAAAAAATAATAGTAATAAATAAAATATTAATTATAATTATTAATAATTAAGCCAACCTACATCCATCTTAACTCTGGATCTATCAAACTCTGAGAGGGATTAAATCTTTGCAAACTTTTCCTCCAATTTTGCATTAAAAAAACAAGTTTGTACGTCTAGAAATTTGATCCTATTTAGTCCCTCTAAGAGCTTGATAGATCTGGAGTTAAAATAGATCTAAGCTCCTTTAATTAAAAGTGAATTTGATTTGATTAATTGAATAATACACAACTTCATTATAAATATAAACGATTTAATTATATAGAATTTATATGGTTAATTGTAATGTGAAATTACCCTTGAAATTCATTCTACATTAAATACCATATAACTTATAATGCAGTTGAGTGAATGAATGAATATAAAAGTTCTTGAAAACGACTATACTATTGGCTAATTTAAAAATAAAACTAAACTATTTGATCCAATATATAATTTTATTTACCATATTTATAATTAAACCAATTTTAAAAGAGTCATCGCAGTTTCTAAAATATTGGAAAATTAATATATTTAAATACAACCAATATTTTTCCAGGCCCGGTTTCACCAACAAAAGCTGTAAGTACTCCAGGTCTGAATGATCCGCTGCCTTCACACAGTAAGTGAAGTATTTCATTTCCTGTATTGTTCGTAACTAATTATAGCTAGACTGAACTGAAACTACAAGTTGCTAAAATCATTGTTAACTCTAAACAATTTAAATTTATGCGGATACATCGGCTACTTAATTTCAAATCTAGAGCATGGTATCGCCACAGGATATAACGCAGGCATATCTACATAGTAGTTCACGTCCTCGCGTGTTAGTGACACAGGTTCGAATGACAATCATTCATTTTGCTTTCACCATCGGTTTTGCACAAATGGCTTCTCAGTACTTGCGATGGTCAAGGTATTCATTATAACTTATAATAGTTCTATCTATCCACTAAATTATAAAATCCAAAAACTACATTTACATAGGCATTGTTGAATTGTTGGAAGTACTATATATCTAGGACCTTCATTACTGGCACATGCAGACACTTAGTTAGAGCATAGAACTACATGTAAGATCTTTTCTGCATGACTTACTCCCTGATTTGCTTTTCTTTTTACTTCGCAACTAGCTAGTTACTTTGCATGATTTACTCCCTGATTTTCTCCTCTTTTCACTCCGCAACTAGCTAGTTCTTCTGCATGATTTACTCCCATATTTGCTCCTCCTCGCCAGTTCTCTCCGGAACTTGCTATAGGTGTTGAGTCCTCTCATTGATCACCATTATGACGCATTACCTTGATATCTTCCTCTCTTAGCAACTCCGTTCTATTGCGGAGTGTATGGAACCATGTACTGCAACTGTATGCCGGACTCAAGGCAAAAGTTCTGAAGTGTTGTGTTAACATATTCCCCCCCATTGTCTGTATGGAGGGCTTTGATGTTTCTCTCTGACTGTGTCTCAACTAGTGCTTTGAAATCTTCAAAGTGCGCAAAAACTTCCGATTTGGCCCTGAGAAGATACATTGAAGTATACCATGAGAAATCATCAATAAATGTAAGCACATACCTTGCTTTGTTGATGGAAGGATGAAGAAAATGCCCCATGAGATCACTATGGATCAGATCTATAGGAGAGGATGCTCTGTGAGTCTTGCCGGTGTCAAACTTTTCTCTAGGATGTTTGCCAAGGACACACCCTTCACAAAATCCTTTGCAAAAATTGATATTTGGCAAGCCTTCCACCATCTCATGCTTGCTTAGCTGTTGCATATACTTGTAATTTAAGTGACCAAACGTCTCGTGCCAAAACCTACTACTATCATCAGCATGTGCAAGCAATAAGGAGGATTCAGATTCAATAAATTCAGAAAATGTATACAGTCTAGCTCCATTGCTTACCTCACCAGTTGTAATTTTGGAGATTCTATGTAGGTCATATATGTTCACTGCATCTGGAGTGAATTCCACTCTCTTTCCGGTCCCAGAATGAGTGATCTAATAAACTGAAAGCAGGTTTACCGAAATTTTTGGAACATGAAGCACATCTTTGAAGCTTCCATGTAAAAGTTCCACTCTACCTTTTCCGGTGACATCAATAGGTGAGTCATCTCCCATGAGGATGGGAGGTCCTTTGCATGCATCCAAGGAGGAATAGACTTCTTTTGCAACAACCATATGATGTGATGCACCAAAATCTATAATCAGAGTTTATTGAGCCTCCTACCCTCACTGCCACTGAACCAATGCCATCCTGGCATTGTCATTTGGTTTAGTGTTCTGATCCACAGTCTTATGCTGAGGCTGTTGGGCATCCCTCTTGAGAGTCTGCTATGGAGGAAGAGTATAACTCCCTCCTCGAGAACCAGACCTGGGATTTGGTCCCCCTTCCTTCAGAAAGGAAACTTGTCCGATGTAAATGGGTCTACAAGACCAAGAGTGTTGCAGATGGGCAAATCACCAGATAGAAAGCCAGGCTAGTAGCCAAAGGCTTCCAACAAGTGCATGGCATTGATTATGATGAGAAC
The DNA here is from genome assembly GCA_000404065.3 of Pinus taeda. Lineage (NCBI taxonomy): Eukaryota > Viridiplantae > Streptophyta > Pinopsida > Pinales > Pinaceae > Pinus > Pinus taeda. The sequence continues at coordinate 47,545 of APFE030631134.1, read as the reverse complement.
TTTGCTCGAGTAGCAAAGATGGATTCCATATGCCTTGCACTTGCCATTGCAGCTACCCAGGGGTGGGAAGTGCATCAGATGCATGTGAAGAATGCCTTTCTTCATGGAGACCTATCTGAGGAGATCTACATGGAGCAGCCACATGGTTTCATTCAAGATTCATCTTTGGTTTGCAGACTAAAGAAATCTCTCTACGGCCTTAAGCAGGCCCCGAGAGCTTGGCATGCAAAGATGGATTCTTTTCTTTTATCACAAAACCTCGAATGATGTAAGTCTGATCCAAATGTTTACATGCTCAGGACACATGGTTCTCTTCTTATCTTAGTTTTGTATGTGGATGATCTCTTGATCATTTGCAGCTCGGCTTCAGCCATTGCTGTAGTCAAGAGGGCCTTGCATGATAGTTTCTTGATGACGGACATGGGTCCATTACACTTCTTTCTTGGTCTTGAGATCAGCTAGGATGCCATAGCCATCAAAATCTCCCAAGATAAGTATGCACGGGATCTCCTAGAGAGATTTCACATAACCAACTACAAGCCAGCACCGACTCCTTTTTTGTCTGGGGTCCACCTTGAGGATGGAGGTGACACTCCATTAGTTGACAATACTCTCTACCGAAAGCTAGTGGGGAGCTTACTGTACCTCACCCACTCTAGACCAGATCTCTCATATGCAGTAGGGGCAGTTTCCAAATACGTACAGGCGCCGCATGAGCTACACTAGAATCCTACCAAGCGCATCGTCTGATATGTGTAGGGCACCATCACCTTTGTGATTCACTATGTAGCAAGCACTACATTGAATCTCCTTGGCTTCATAGATTCTGATTGGGTGGGCGACAACATTGATCGCAAGTCCACCTCCGGATATTCACTCAGTCTAGGGTTTGGCCCCATCTGTTGGTCGAGCAAGAAGCAAGCTGCTATTGCTCTCTCTTCAGCTGAGGCCAAGTACAAAGGAGTAGTCAACATCACCATTCAAGCTCTGTGGCTACAACACTTCCTCACTGAGTTGGGCATCCAGTTCCACCAACCCACTGTCATCTAGTGTGACAACTAGAGCACTCTTAAATTTCGTAGGGATCTAGTACAGCGGCAACGGACGAAGCACACAGAGATCCATATGCAATATATTAGAGACTCAGTACAGGATCAGATCATTGATTTGTAGTTCTGTCCTTCAGTAGAACAGACTGCAGACATCTTCACCAAGACATTCACTGAGCAGAAGTTTCACTCTCTGCGCGATCGTCTTGGAGTGAAGGACATAGTGGCTTAGCAATTGTCTTTTCTTCCTCTTTTCTTTTGATTACATTGTATTTTGAGGGGGTGGGGAGGGAGGCGGGTTTTCACGAGGTTTTCCCTATTTCCTCAATTTTAGTACAAGTTGCACTATATTTTGGGTGACCTTTGGCCTTAGTTGTGAGGACCCATTTTCTATTTTATCCCATAATGGTGTTGAGAGGGGGGTGTTGGAGGTACTACACACCTAGGACCTTCATCACTGGCACATGCAGACACTTAGTTAGAGCATGGGACTACTTGCAAGATCCTTTATGCATGATTTACTCCCTAATTTGCTCTTCCTTTCACTTCACAACTAGCTAGTTCTTTTGCATGATTTACTTTTTGATTTGCTTCTCCTTTCACTTTGCAACTAGCTAGTTCTTCTGCATGATTTACTCTCTGATTTGCTCATCCTTTCACTCCGCAACCAGCGAGTTCTCTCCGGAACTTGCTGTAGGGGTTGAGTCCTCTCATTGATCACCACTATGGTGCATTACCTTGGGATCTTCACCCAATGATGCTATATCATAAGCATTATAACCTATTTTCTGAATCAATCATTCTTTTTTCTATTTCAATTCTTTTAGTGTTTTTGCTATGCAAAGTTGTGTGTTCAACCTTTGCTAGCTAGATGTAGGTTTTCTAACACATTTATATGAATTACCCATAATTCAGAATGAAGTCAATCTGATTAAACAGATTTATTAGCCAAATTTCTGAATTCATTGACCTCATTCAGCGGAATTTGGTATAAATTATACACAATGCTTCGATAGGTTTAAATAATTAAAAAAAACAAAACAAACTAGTTTCTGAATTCATTGACTTGACTTAGCGGGATTTGATATAAATTGCGTTGACTCGATTCAGCGGGAATGAATATAAATCACAATGCTTCTAGAGGTTTACCAAAAGAGAAGACATCTAGTCAGCGAAATTTCAGTGATCAAGTTATGCAAACCTTATTTTTTGGGCCAGCAGACACTGCCTCTCAAAATTGCCCAAAGTAATTTGGAGGACACTGCCTCGCTAGATTTGCCCATTTTTTGGGAGGAAGGCAAAGCCTTCTCTTTGTCTGGGTAAGGAGTCAGCCCTGGCAGGTCAAGGCCATGGTAAGCCAAGTGGGTCATTCCCAGTCCTTTGGCCTGCAGAGGGCGATTTCCAGACCAGAATAAGCACCTGGGGCCAATTCCCATAATCGACAGGCCAAGGGAATCGGCCTTGGGAAAGCCTAGGAGTTGATTCTGGGAATCGGCCCAGATAGGCCAAGTCATTGATCTCGGGCAAGCCCGGGGGTTGATTCCGGGAATCGGTCCAGATAAGCCAGGTGGTTGATCCCTGGAGTCAGTCTTAGTAGACCAAGGAGCATTCAGAATCGGCCCTGCCTACCCAAGACCAATTCACAATCAGCCCCTTAGCCTTCCCAAAAATTTATATTCAATTTATTTAAAATAATTTTAAATACAATTTAAAAATCTAATTATCATATATATATAAATAATACTCACAAATTCTCATTCAACCCATTAAAATTAATTTTAATGGTGACTCAAAGGCTTAATAACAAAGATTATAATAATGGTATTTTCTTTTGAAGAATGGAATTTTTACATATCACTCAAGAAACTAATTACCAAAGCTCTAGACACCAATGATAATAATGTAAAATTTGTAAAAGCAAAAATATGGATTTCCATACTTTCGATATAATGAATCCACCCAACACGAACGTGATTAAGAGCACAAATGCACCGACTGTGTTTGCATTTATAAATTACGCGCGCCACAGCGGTTTGGTGGGGACCTAACATCAACAAAAAAGTGTCTGAGAAGAGGCTAAAACGCTCGTCAACATGAAAACAAGAAAGAAAATTTTTGGTAAGTGTTTTTTTTGGTGTTTTTGGTTTAATTTTTCTATAAATTAATAAGAATTTATTAAAATCACAAGCCCTGCACAATTTAAGTGTTTCAGGGTATTTGAAGGAATTTTGGCAAAAAAATTTCAACAAATCTTATAAATGCAGTGATTGAATCATGTTTTTGATAGTAGAAATAGATTCAGTACCATTAAAAACACCATCAAAAACGTCTAAAACACCCAACTTATGAATTTTGACAAATTTACAAAAATCCCTGCCAAATTTTTCCAAAATATTACCAACTTTAATTCCATAGAAATTTCACTATTCATAATTAAACATTTCGACAACTAACTTATTAATCTCATATTCATAATGAAACATTTTGACAACTAATTAATCTCATATTATAATGAGATCCTCTGAACACCGGGAAAATAGCCTATTTCTTCAGGGATTTAGCTCTTAGTTTTTAATATTGGGATGAAGAACTTCTTAGACAGTTAATTATCTCAGGGTCTTATCACCGTCACAGTTTTTAATATTGGGATGAAGAACTTCTTAGACAGTTAATTATCTCAGGGTCTTATCACCGTCACACCGCTTCACTGTGTGTACCTGTAACGTGGACAGCAAAAAACTCTACCAAAAAAAAATATTTTTACTAATTTACTATGGCAGGTTTGGACGGGTGTCAAGTTCACTATAACTTACGACCAACATCCATTGAGGATGATTGAAATATATATTGATTAATTAATTGAAACTAGCGGATTCTAGCTCGGCAACCATCATCCAACGTGGAGAATGTTCGTTGAATCCGTTGTCTCGTCCCATCCCAGCAGGTAATATTTACAGTCCCCATGGCTCCGTAATTTCTTCCGTGCCTCGTTATTTTGGCATTTCTGGTAGGTTTATTCTTTTAATTTACGCTCGGCCTTTGTTGGGGTTTCCAAGTGCAACAGTGACCATCTCCCAACAAGAAGCGGAACTGGATCAAGTGCGTTTCCTACATGAAACAGCGGCGAATTCTTCTCCTTCCAACGTTATTTTCATTCGATTATTAGTCTGTTCTCATGAATTTTAACTTGCAGGGTTCAGAGATGGATGCCCGACCTTCTATTACCATAGAGGTAACAATTTCTGCCCGGTACAAAGCAATTACGAATTTTTAACTATGGAAAACCCTCGGTCCTGGACTGATAGGGTCTCTTTTGTTTTTCTTTTTCAGGTTAGCCTTCCTTCGAGTTTCTCTCGGCTGGAGATGTTGTACCAAAGTTACACTCTGACACTCACTATGTTCTTCCTATTCTAGGTATTTAATTTTCTCTTCTGACCTATACGAGGATTCTCTGGGTTTTCCACTGAAATGGTATTCTTGCTCAATCTTTCGTAAATATGTACATAATATACTTTAGCCTTGGAGGGATCTTTCAAAATTGCAGCCCCTCCGCGAGTTCAACAATGTTATTTATTTCTAATGCAATAACGGTTCTGAGTGTCATATTTGGCCCGGTTACAGTTATAGTATGAAGAGTGTATGTCGGTAATCTTGTACCCGTTTTGGACTTTTGGGTTTGTTTACTATTTTGATAACTCTATTTTCAATTTTCGATACTCCTAGTGTTGGTGTACATGCACTTAGATTAGCTGTGTTGGTGTACATGCACTTAGACTAGCTGTGTTGGTGTACATGCACCTAGATTAGCTCCACTTAACTTATTGTTTGCATGTGGCACATGTACACATTAACATAAGATAAAGCACACTTAGCTTTAGTTAGCTTTAGTTATTGCATGTACAACTAAGCTTAACTTAGTTGCTTTTATGTATTTATTCTAAAAACTAATATTGAAGAATTGAAACTTTTCATTCTTTTCTCAATTCTTGCTCGCTTCCTTCCTTCTCTTGCAAGCTTGTTTATTGTTTTGCAGATCTAGATCAATGTATCTCAAAAATCCTACATGGTATCAGAGCACAGGGATTTGTAATCAGTGCACAAGCAATTTTATTTGTAGGTTCAGAAGATTGAAGCAACAAAAAAGAATGGAGTCTAAATTGGAGTTTCCACAATCGGCAATTCTCACTCCATATAATTATTTCGAATGGAAGCCAAAGATTCAACTTCATCTCAAAAGTAGAGGCTTATTTCGAATAATCATGGAAACGGAAGTTGAACCAACATCGGCAATGGAGAAAACAAGATATTTCAATCGCATGGACAAGGCCTTTGGCATCCTATGTTTCACTATTTCTCCGGAACTGCTATTTCATGTTGAATCATGTTCAACTCCAAATGAAGTATGGAAAATTTTGGAAGGATTGTTTGGAAAACAGGATGAAATGCAAGGTCACATTCTCGAAAATGAGTTAAACTCATTAGATCCGAGAAACTTTGAGAACATTCAAGATTTTTTCACAAGGTATAAAGACTTGTTGGTTCAGTTGAAAGGATGCAGGATCGACAAATCCAAGCAAGAAAATCAGTCGATTCTTTCCATTTTATCAAAACTTGGTCCAGAGTATGCAGTATTCGTCTCTACATTCCACACAGTCAAATCTGCAACTGGTGCATCTTGGAAGATGCCCTCACTGGATTCTTTTATTCAGTCTTTGATGCATGAGCAAGATAAGCTCATCAAAATGGGCACACTTAAAAATTCCAAAGCACATACACTTACTGTGCATGCAAAAGGAAAGGAAAATTCCAAAGACCATCAGAAAGGAAAACAGAAGAAGGATCCTGATCCAAGAAAGGGATGACATCCCAAACCCCCTGATGGATCATCTGGCTCAAAGGAAAGGAAAGGAACGAAAGGGCAATCAATGTGCAATTATTGCCACCGTGGTTTTCATCCTGAATCTGCATGCATGAAGAAGACTATAGATCTTATGGCGTAGACACTCCAGCAACACAATCTTGGAGACCACATTCCTGAGAATGCTAAGAAGAAGTCTGGAGAAAAAGCACCAAATCCAAGAGGTAACGGGCATGCTTTGATTGCCCTTCATTCTGCACCACAACAATGGATCATCGATTCAGGAGCTTCACATCATATGGCTTCTTCAAAGGAATCATTTTCTTCTCTAAATGTATACTCAGGTCTTCCCATTCTCATGGGGGATAATTCTGCAGTTGCAGCAACTGGACAAGGAAGAGTGCAATTCGAAGATGGAAGTTTTGAAAATGTCTTGCATATTCCAAGGCTTTTTGTGAATCTTCTCTCAGTGCATCAGATGACACACACAGGGAGCGGAAGGAAAGTGGAATTTACCCCAGATTCCGTGAGCACTTATGACATGCAAACCAATTTGAAGATTGCATCTGGCAAGGTAAATGATCAATCTTGTCTGTATACATTTTCTGATTTTGTTCCTCAATCAAATTCTATTTTGCTACTTACACATGCAAATGAAGAAAGGAGTGTAAAGTTTGACGAAGATATTTCGCATGCACCAGTAGATGAACTTGTTACCAAGTTTCCATCACCACTCATTGATGAGTATGCAGATGAAACTTCAGACCAACATTCTGATGACGATGAGTCTCTTCCTGTGACCCCTGTAAGACCACCAGTTGTTGAACATCGAGATCATACTTCTGCACGTAGTTCGGAAGATTCTAGACCACCTTCAACACAAAAATGGCTCAGCATGAGTGATATCCTTGATGATCCTGCCTCTATCCCTCTGTTTGAGGAAGATCCGCAAGCACTCTTAGCTATGGAGCCATCCATGCCCATGCATGCTTATATGATGCATGGATCTGATCCACAAACTTATGCAGAAGCAAATGGGCATCCTGAATGGGAAGCGGCCATGGATGAGGAATATAACCCTTTCTCAAAATATGTTGTCGAGATTTCCCCTAAATCGGAGGGTTCGGTGAGCATTGTTTCAATTTCTCGAGACGGAGAATTGATTCCTGTAGTTCTGTCACCTGCCAGGAAATCAATTTACAATGATCAGCAGCTCTCCAAGAAGAAGAAGAAGCCACCGGGTTTCGATGCAGCAGATATTAAGGAGAAGTCACACAATGCAGCTGACATTTCTATGAAATCAGGCGAATGAGAAGTTCACTCTGAAGAACTAGCTTCAAAGCAGATTTCCAAGAAAGAGGAAAAGGTTGGCGGGAGAAAGTCGAATCTGCAGTCATGGGTTCCAATCCGCAAAGCCTTTTTGTTCCCAACGGTGCCTGATTTGCATCAAAATAGCCAAGCTGAGCTAAAGGTTTCACAAGGCTCTCTTGGAGGCCACGCAAAGGATACCGAAGCTCCAGCGATCGAGCAAAGCAAAGCACAAGAGTTCCATCTAGAAAACGAGCTGCCATATTTGATCACGACACCAATCAACCAAGCATCTAAGTCTGCTAGCATCTCCGCGGAAGTGGATTCTGAGGGCGGCCAGCAGTTGACATCTATTGGTTTTGACAGGAAGGTGAGTTCTCATGCCAGGATGCCTAACAGCCCTTTCAAATGTCAGGGGATCAAATCCACTGGTTCCCTCTCCTCGGTGTCCTCGTCTCCGTAGTTTCCATGCCCAAACATGGTTGTGATGCCAAGTAGTCCTAAACCTAATTCGCAGTCGGGAAGCTTAATATGTCGGCAAAAGGAAAGGGAACCCTAACCTGAACTGGTACAAAGTCTTTAGGGGTGGCAACAGGTGAATGCGAAGGATCTGTTAAGGGTATAAATTTATGGGTTGTTAATATAATTATGGGTACCTAAAATGGCCGTGTTGCTGGGACTCATTCATTTTGCATCACACTCACCTAATTTATGCTTAAGGGGGGGTGTTGGTGTACATGCACTTATACTAGCTGTGTTGGTGTACATGCACCTAGATTAGCTCCAGTTAACTTATTGCTTGCATGTGGCACATGTACACATTAACATAAGATAAAGCACACTTAGCTTTAGTTAGCTTTAGTTATTGCATGTACAACTAAGCTTAACTTAGTTGCTTTTATGTATTTATTCTAAAAACTAATATTGAAGAATTGAAACTTTTCATTCTTTTCTCAATTCTTGCTCGCTTCCTTCCTTCTCTTGCAAGCTTGTTTATTGTTTTGCAAATCTAGATCAGTGTATCTCAAAAATCTTACACCTAGTTATAAAAATATCGGGTCTTGATTAAAGATTTGCTATGGTATTGTGTCTTCTACTTCTGTTAGAAATTCTTAAGAAAATATTCACTGTGCAAAAATAGAATTCAGCCTCGTGTCTTTTTGTCTTACAGTTGGTTGCATTAGAACGATTCTTTAAAAGTTTTCATTTCAGTATAAAGGTTACCTTGTTACTATTATGGAGAAATTCCTGTACACTTCAAACTTTTTCTTTACTCTTAATCTCTATGCGTGATTCATGTATTTTCGGGTTATATGAAACTAAACCTATGGCTTTGCATCTAAGCGAATAATTTTCCAGGGTGTTTGGTTACTCTTTAATTTCCTTGTTTCATAACCTGGACGTGAGTAGGACCCGGGTTATCCAAGACCTGCTCTCTGCCCTTAGGGTCTTTACCTAAAATTTTCTTTATGGTTATGGACTGCTTCTAACGAGCTCTGAGCTTGTTATTCTTAGGGCTTAACCAGAACCCCCGTTTTGTTAGTTTTGCATAATCATTTTGTATAAACTTAAGGTTTTATTAATGTTACATTTTAGAAATGTATATATATATATATAAATATATATATATATATATTATATATTATAATATATATAATTTGTGTTTTTCCTTGAAAACTACTTCGCTCAAAATTTGTTTTTAATGTAAGAATATAAATTCCAGATTTCCCTTTGTTACGACTAACATTATTTCTCTGGATGACTCAATATGAACAACAATCTTTATTTCAAAATTAACGAAATTCCATCGTGCTACGAAACAACTGATTCATTTCCATATTCTCAAATTTTGTACCATATACAGGGTTTCTGGGTTTCTGTGAATCATTACCATATCCTCAAATTTTGTACCATATAAAGGGTTTCAAAGTTTATGTGAATACTCTTTTTTTTTAAGATCTTACGTTAATACTTTGTAACATAGAATTGCTTTTAAATACAATTAAAAAAAACTTGCAGAGATACTTATCTTTCCTTTGTCTATATTATAAGGAGAGTCAACCACGAAGACCACACCACCCAACCACGAGACTAGCAATAACGTCCAGTGTCCTCCTCAACTTCCATCCTTCAAGACAGTTTAGAAATCCAATCATTGAGTTAGCTTGTTTCTGAACCTCAAGCATACACCATTCGAGTCAAGAACTCTATACTCAAGGACCTTTCCCAAAGGTTCCACTTGCTCTATATCTAGCTTAAGAACACCTCAGCCTAGCATTGTCCTGCCAACCTTCACATTGTCCTATGAAAGGTATCAATCCCAATCTTATTTTCTCTCTCATTGTCCTATGCAAGGTATCAATCCCAATCTTATTTTCTCTCTATGCTCCAACCATCATCTGCCATCCTTGGAACTTCTTTTTCCCATGAGATGGGGTTTTCCATTTCTAGGGAGAAAGAAAATAATAACTTTCTCTAACTTTCTGGAGTTTTTTTTTTTTTTTTTTGTCCTTTCCATCCTTGGATTTTCTTTTTCTCGTGAGATGGGGTTTTTCCATCTCTAGGGAGAAAGAAAAGAGTAACTGTCTCTAACTTTCTAGAGTTTTGAAAATTGATTTTTTCTTTTTTTTTGGGTGCTTTGTTGTGACTTCCAAAACATTTCATCATTTTCTTAAATTAAATTTGTCTTTAAAACACAAAGTTTTAATAGGCCTCTTAAGTAAGCCATGAGTCATTAAGTTGTGTAAAGTAAAAGTAAAAGTAACAACAATAAATAATAAAATATTCACAACAACTATGGGTGTTACATCTCCCCCCACCTTGTGCAAAACATTGTCTTCGGTGTTTAGCTCATCCCTTTGAAATAAGTCAAGATAGACCTTTCGCATGAAGTCTTCATCGTCCGAAGTGGCTTCTTCTGGACTAAAGTGCTTCCATTGCACTTTAGCCTAGGTGATAACTTGCCTTTGTAACATTGTTTCTCTCTGCTCGAGAATATGGGGAGGCTCTATCAGAAAATATCCATCCGGTTCAACCTGTGTCATAATGATAACTTTCCATTAGTTCATACTAATTTAGCTTCCATTCATACATCACAAATTACAAAATTAAATCTTTACCTACACATCTTGCGAGTTAATCACATGCCTAGGATCATATACATATTTTTTTTATCATGAAACATGAAACACATTATGGACCTGGATATGACCAGGTATTGCAAGCTTGTATGCTACAGGCCCAATTCTTTCCAAAATCTAGAAAGGTCCACAGTGTCGAGGTGCTCGTTTTGCACAACCGCCACACTGTAGGGTACTCCTCCTAGGTTTAACCTGCACGTAAACATGATCTCCTACATGAAACTCCCTGAAGGTCCTTTTTATGTCCACATAAGCATTTTCCAATCCTAGGAAACTTTTAAATTTTGTCGAACTTTCCTTACTTGCTTCTCCATTTTGGCTAGCATATCAGGTCCTAGTACCAATTTTACATCCCTATCTAAAACCACCACTTTTGGTTTACCATGCAGTTGAGATATTTCCTTCATACATATATCGATAATTTCAATAGTTTTAAATGTAGATTTGATCTGTATAAAATGGGTCATTTTTTTCAACTTGTCCACCACTATCGACAATTTCAACAATTTTAAATGTAGATTTGATTTGCAGATCTGTAATAAAGTCTAAATTAATCGTGTCCCATTTCCATTTAGGAATAGGTAGTGGATGGAGTAAGCCAACAACGTGTTGGTGTTTCACCTGAAATTGTTGGCATTCCAGACATTTAGCCAAATATTCAGTAATGTCCTTTTTCATACCTGGCCATAAATAATCTCTTTTTATTGGAGAAGATAACTTTTCATATCCGGGGTGGGCAATTTACGGGCTTCTATGAAATTCATCCAACATAAATTTCTTAATGGAGATCTGGTTAGGAACATATATCCTACCTCTATAGGTCAACAAATTACCACCATTTAGGCCATAATCAAATTGTCCCCCATAATTTCATGTCTAATTAGCTTGTTTCCATAAGAAGTTGTATTCAAGGTCTGTATGGGTAGCTTCCTTAATATTCTTAGAAAAATTTGATTATATTCGACCATCCAATTCTCCTTCCCCTTGAGGTGTCTTATGTGAAATTCGAATTCACTTAGAAAAGTAGTCCACCTAGCTTGGCGTGTATTTAAGTTAGGTTTCTTAAAGAAACTCGATAAAATGATTTGATTACTCATTAAAAGGAATTCCATTCCCAATAAAAAATGTCGGCATATAACCTTTAGGGCGTGAACTACTATAGCTAATTCCAAGTCATAGGCAGAGTATCGTTATTCACGGTCCTTCAATTTGTGTGATTCGTATGCCATGACTCTACCTTCTTGCATCAAAACTCCTCCAACGCTTTCTTTACATGCATCCATGCAAATAGTAAACTACTTCTTTGGATCTTCCACGTTCAATATGGGGGTTGCGGTCGACAATTCTTTTAGATATTCAAAACTCTGTTGACATTCTGCTGTCCACTTGGAATATTTTCCCTTCTTCTATAGAGAAGTTATAGGGTAGGAAATTCTAGAGAACCCCTCTATAATTCAATGGTAATATCCAGCTAACCCCATAAAAGACCAAATGTCTGTAACATTTTTGGGGAAAAACCATTCCATGATAGTTTTGATCTTCTCGGGATCCACAATTATGCCTTCAGATGAAATGATGTGTCACAAATATTGGATCTGGTCTTTGTAAAAATCACATTTGTTGTATTTAGAATAGATTTAGCTATCCCACAATGTTTGTAGTATTATCCTCAAATGTTTTACATGCTCTTCCAAGTTCTTAGAGTAAATTAGAATATCAACAATGAAAAAAAAAAAACAAAAATTTAAGTAGGGGTGGAATATACCATTCAGCATACTCATAAATGTTGATGGAGCATTAGTAAACCCGAAGGGAAACACCACAAACTCATAGTGGTCATAACGAATCCAAAATATTGCCTTACAAATTTCTTCTTCCTTTATTCATATATGATGATATCTTGATCATAAATCATTTTTTGAGAACACAGTAGCACCTCTAACATGATCAAATAGATCACAAATCATTGGTAGAGAATATTTATTTTTATGGTCAATTTGTTCAACTACTTATAGTGAATACATAATACAGAGTAACATCATTTTTCCTCACAAACAATACAAAGGCTCCTCAAATTGACACACTTGGGTAGATAAAACCTTTATCAAGGAGCTCCTGTAATTTCATTTTGAGTTTTGTTAATTCGGGGATACTCATATGATACAAATTCCTTCATACATGGGTTGCTTCTGGGACCAACTCTATGGTAAATCGATATCTCGCTTAGGTGGAAGCCATGGTATTTCTTTGCGAAATATGTCAATAAATTCTTGAATAACTGGTAAGTTTTCCAATGAAGTTATCTTATCCTTAGAATTAGTATAGTCCACATGCATGACATAAATTTGACAGCCTTTTCGAATGAATTTTCCTAACTGATTAGTCGTAATAGGTCGCAATTTAATAACTCCTTTTACACGTTGAATCTACTATCTAATGTATCCTTCAGCGAGGAAGCTAACAATTTTATCCTTCCAATTCACAAAGGACCAATTCTTCTCTAACAAGTCCATTCCAATCAAAACATCATAAGATCCTAAGGGTAACATGTTTAAATCCACTCTAATTTGCTGCCCCACTATTTCAATAAGGAAAATTTCTAATCTTACTAGTCACCCTTGTTTTGAATCCAATATCCAATTGCACTAACCAAGGATTTTTTAATTTAGTTATCTGCAAATGACACAATTCTAGTATATTTAGACTAACATAACTCAGGCTTGCACTTGGATCAATTAAAATAGAAACATAATGATTCACTAATTTACATTCAAATTCTATCATTGTGGGATGATATTTAGTTTGGTTATCATTTAAGGCTGCATTAATTCTTGGTATGTTCTTTGCAACTTCTCCAACTGTAGAAGCTTCATGTATATTAGCAATTTGCTATGTATGAACAAGGTGAGGACAATTTTCATAATAATGTGGCTCTCCACATCCCAAACACTGCAAAGGAGGTTTCTATTGCTGACTGAAATCAGGTTTGCTTGCTACCTCAGTTTGTAGTCTGAATTTCTGCTGATTCTTCCCTGTAAACTTGATCTTTTATTTTCGGTGCATATTTTTCCCACCAGGTTCTATTATTCATAAAACCTTTCCTCCCCTTTTTATTCAACCCACTTCTGCCACTTTCTCCTTTTTGCTTCATTTGCTGATAGAAAATTTGGGCCTTCCGGATGGTTTCATCCATTGTTTTTAGGTTATCAAATTCCTGCTTCTCTTTCGTAAAGATATGTAGACTACTGATGAAACACTGCACTTTAGCTTTTTCTACCCGAATATATGGAACATATCTTATTAAAGACGTAAACTTAGTTACAAACAAGTCCATAGACGAATAGCCTAGCCTCAAATCGTGAAACTTTTTTTCTTTTTCGTCATAAAATGTGTTAAAAATTGCAACAAGAAATTATTAATTTGGTTTTTCTTTGATTAAATTGAGGAAAATCGAATTTCCACATCAGCAAAAAATTTGGATGTAGTTAACTCATGTGACATGGCTTGTGTCACCTAGTTTACTCAGTAAATTCAAGTTGGAGGAGTTAGAGTTTAGTTAAGCATGTGTGATTTCTAATTTGTAGCAATCAAAGTCAACTATCTCAAGTTTATTTCAATTAAACTAGTCCCAACTATTGGAGGAAGTAGTGGAAGGTCAGTGGTGCAGTGGAACTTCAGTTCCAGCTCATTGATCATCCAGTTAACTAATCAATCAACCCAAAATAACAAGTGCATGTAAAGAATTCAAGTTACACAATTGAGGTGGAGATTTCAAGGTAGTGTAACATCAGTTGTAGACTATTTTGGAGTGTATGGGTGTTGAATCCCACCTGATGATGAACCTAAGGAATTGCGCAATCCATTTTGGAGAAATTTCTAAATAATAAGGGCCTAATTTCTCAAGGAATTGAGCAAGGAAATAGGGGCTCAAATAGAGGCATAAATTGACTAAGTCTGGGTCAGAGCTTCTCAATGAGCAGAGAGATAGGTTATGCACTTACAGGGTTTGCTTAGTTGAGAAATGTAATTTTAATACATCTGTATTCATTAGAATAATGCAAGAACACATTGGGGTTTTTACAAGAATTTTTTAATGTGGAAAACTCATGTGTGCATGTATGTTATTTGTTATTGCATGTCTAAAATTTTTGTTCGAAATTGTGAATTATTTTCCACAAAGTAGTAGAGTATGTTTGTTTCTTATGATTTTGATGAAAATATCATTAGCAATTGCAAATATACACCATAATTTCTACATGGTATCAGAGCAGGATTCACACTAGAGTAGAAAATTTGAAATTCTTTCTTAGGAGTTCGAATTTGGGGTTTACTGCAGAAGGTTCTCTTCAGAGATGAGAATATGACCTTCAACAGGTTGAGACTAGAGAATGCCTTGGAAGGCACCTCTAATTTCATCGCATGGAGGGATCACATGGAGACGTTATTGGATGACAATGGCTTGCTAGAATACATCAAGACAGATGTTGCAAAACCACAAGCATCTGATGCCTAGAACCTTGCTTAGTGGAAGAAATATCCATCCAATGCAAGGAGAATAATCTTGGTGGGAGTACACTATCACATTATCTCAAATATCTAAAGGAAATACACTTTGTTTGCAATGTGGAAAACACTAACACAATTGTTTGAGAATAGTAGTGACCACAAGAAGCTAACACTCAATTATAAACTTTGAACTATAAATATGTAGAAGAATGACACTATTTCATAGCATCTGAGCAAGTTCACACAATTTTTTGATAAACTTGGTGGGGTTGGTGTTACTGATGCAGAAGAGGACTTGGTAAGCCTAGTCCTTTTAGGCCTTCCCAAGAGATGGCAGAGTTATCAAGATTCGGTGAACGAGAGGGAGAAACTATCGAATGCAACGCTTATGGTATGATTTGGGACAGGAGGAAATAAGGTGGAATACAAAAAATGGGACTTCATCCAAGAGCGAGGATGAAGAAAAATTTACATTGGTTGGAAATGGAAAGAAAGGAAAAGGAAGATATCTCAAACCAAACCAAAATCCAGCCAAGTGGGTAAGAAGAAAGATTTGTTCAAAATTAAATGCTTCCATTGTCATGAATTCGGGCACCATGCCACAAAGTGTCCACACAAAAAGGAAAGCAAGAAGACCTCAAGAGGAGGAGCATGTAAAGCTTTGGCTATACAGTTCGAAGTTGACTTTACCCTTATCACATGCATGGTTAGCATAGTGATGAGGAGCATGTGGTACTTGGACTCAGGTGCCTTTTTCCACATGACAGGGTGTAGATACTTTCTCATTGACCTGGAGGAGAAAGACTTGGATATGAACACTGAGAAGGGGGGCGATGGGAGGTAAAACGTGACTAGGATTGGTACAATCAACTTTAAGAGGGAGTTGGGCTTTGCTCTCAGGCTCAAGGATTTCATGTTTGTTTTGGGCATAAAGAAAAATCTCATCTTTGTTGTAGTTTTGGAAGACTATGATTATGATGTGATCTCCAGCAAAGGAAAATAATTCCTGAAACACATAGCCATGGGATAGGTGAAGGAGAATAAGGTTCTTGTGAAGAACCTATATAAGCTAGATGTGGAAGAATGTGTTGCATTAATTAAAAAGGTGTAGAAGGTGTAGAGTTGTGATGCCAGTGAACTTTGGAATATAAGAATTGGCCATTTGCATCATGGCACTTTGAAGATTATGTAGCAAATAACCACATGACTCCCCAATGGAGCACTTGAGAAACAAGATGTATGCAAAGGATGTATCTTGGGGAAGTACACAAAATCCACTTTTCATGATTGGGACAACAAATCACATGCAGTCCTTGAAAGGGTCCACTCTGATGTTTGTGGACCTTTCTCAACAACCTCCACTACTAGACAAAAATATATTTAAATAATGAATCCATACAGGTGTGGAGAAGTTTAGATAGAGGAGTAATGACCGGTTATAGAGCTTCAGGAACCCAACATTTCAGACTACCAAGTGAGTCCATCATCAGGGGGTGCATCAATAGATTTAAGAAGATTTTAATGATGTATCCAGGAGTTAATTTTGAGAGTGTATATATGGATTATGAAAAGGAATAATGTAAGAGATTTAGTCTGCCATAATTTGATTAATTTGGTAATATATTGAAAAATTGAAATTTAAAACATTAGGGATTTAATTAATTAAATTCACTACAATCTATTTGTATGTATAAATTATAGTGTTAATTAGTTTTGATTTGTTTATCATTGAATATGAAAGCTTTATTACCCTTTCTTGTTTAAATACATAGATTACTTATAAGATTATAATTAATAAAATATGATTATAATATAATTTTTTTTAGATTAATAAATGAATAATTATGAAATTTATGGTTGATGTGTTATACTGAATTTAAACCATTAAGGATTTAATTAATTAATTCACTATAATCTTTTGGAATATATAAATTCTAGTGTTAATAAGTTCTGATTTATTTTAATTTGAATTATTACAAACCTTTTATAATTTAAATTCATAGATTACTTATAATATTATAATTAATAAAATATGATCATAATGTATTTTTATTTTTATTTACAATAAATGAATAGTTATGAAATTTAGTTAACGTGATAATTGTTTTATTATAAGAAAAATTTATATATTTAATAGGATAAGCAATTTTTTTTTTATTCGAAGAGGATGTTAGATTAATTTTTATTTTATATGAAAGAGCAGGGATTAAATTATTCTAAGGGATATGAGTTAATCATTGGCTTTTTAGGATTTCAAATAAAGGTTTCCACGTATTGCTTAGTTTTAATCCATTGTCACGGTTCAAGTTGTTCTTTCTTTTTTCTATTTCGATGGCTTCTTTGATTTTCCTTTTAAAATAGTGGTCCTCTTTTTAAATTAGTTTGGCTTCTTCCATACAGATATAATGAGAGGAAGAGTGAACATGATCTGCTAAAGCATATTTTGAGGTCCTATCTCTTCTTAAGTCTGCAGTGTGCTCTTTGATTCTCATGTTGAAGGACCTTCCTATTTCGCCTATGTATTCCTTCCCTCATGAACAAGGAATAACATAAATATCTTTTTGAAGGTTAGGGTTTATGGGATCTTTAACCGAGTTGAATAATTGTCTGATGGTGTTAGGAGGGGTGAAGGATACATTAATGTTGTTTTTATTAGGATTTTTAGTAATTTTGTCGGTGGTGTCTTCTATGTACAGAAGGGAGACCTTACGACTGATTGACAAATTTTGAACTTTGTTATCATTGTTATTCTTGCTTAGGGATTGGTGCATGTCTTTCTTAATGGTGTTCCTATTATAACCATTTAGTTCAAATACTTTGTGAAGATGGTTGAGTTCATACTTTAAATGGTCAGGATCAGATTTTGTCAATATTGGGATATTAAAGCATATGCAGTCCCTGAAAGGATCCACTCTAATGTTTGTGGACATTTCTCGACATCCTCCACTGCCAGACACAAATATTTTGTCATTTTATTGATGAATTCTCAAGGAAGTGTTGGATCTTCTTCACGCGGAAGAAGAATGAGACATTCTCCAAGTTTGTAGAATTCAAGGAATTAGTTGAGAAATAAATCGACAAGAAGGTGAAGGCTCTCAGGGGTGATAACGAAGGTGAGTACATGTCAAATGAATTTAAAAATTTCTTTTCAAAATAAGGCATTTGAAAAGAGTTGACAACACGCCACAATCCACAACATAATCGGGTGGCTGAGAGAAAGAAAAGTAGCATTGTGGGAGTAGTGAAGGTGATGTTGCATGACCAAGGCCTACCTCTGTGCTTTTGGGTTGAGGCATGCAACACAACAATTTATTTGCAGAGCTAGAGTCCTCATCATATTTTTGGTATGATTACACTGGAGGAAGATTTCTTGGGGAGGAAGTCGCATGTGTCACACTTCATGATTTTTGGAGCCTCTATTTACTGCCATGTCTCCAAAGAATCAAGGAAGAAGTTTGAGCCAACAATATAATTTGGGATATTTGTGGGTTACACAAAATTTCCCTACAACTATCATGTGTATCTGGTATCCCTCAAAATGACAGCCGAAGGGATGTAAAGTTTGATGAGGAGGAAGGGATGTGGTCCTCTCTTGAGAGGGAGATTCAGATCCCACTAGAAGAGGAGCTTTTAGATGCAAAGAAGTAGCCTCAGGAAGTTGTGGAGTAGCCAGAAATTGAAGAGAAAAGAGTGGATACATCCATGCATCCATGTTGAAAATAGAAACAAGAAATGATAAAAATAGAATCCATAAATTCCAATTCAATTTGTCCTTGAATTAAACCGAGAATTAAAATCAAATGTTATTCTCATAGAACCTTGTAATAGTTAACTAGAGTGAGTTGACTTATTTAAGTTAGGAATTTCAAGCTGGAAATATTTTTGAGGTCATGTATATGTTCTCCTTATATTATAGGGGTCCACGATGAGTTAAGTATGAGTTGTAATTAGTTAACTAAGTTTATTGAGTTAAGTCTAGTTAAATTAGTTCCAAACTGTTTCAGGAACTAATAGTGAGTTAACATTCAGTTGATGCATTAGTGCACTCAACTAGTACTACACCAGTTAACTAAAGATTCCCTCATCAGAAACTCATGCATGTCGATTCTGAGAAAGACCCCGTTGAGACTAGAGTGCATGGACAATGTACTATTTTTTGTATAATTTTCTGAGTTGTAGAGATGGTGCATGCAATGAGGAACTGAATGTAGAAGGGATTGTGTAGTTATGGATGAGGAATTTCCCGTTAAATACGGGCTAATTCTCTCAGGAAGTGTGCAAAGAATTAGAAGCTTGGTGGCTTGGAAATTTGGCTAAGTATTGGCCAAAGGAAGTCATCAACTGGAGGATAGGAAATACTTGTGCAAGTTAAACTCAAGGTTGAGCAGAGGCATATTGTATTCATCTAAATTCTTTGACCAAGGGTGCAAGGAAATAGGGACTTGGAGAGAAGGAGAATTGGCTAAGTGTTGGTCAAGAGCTTGTTTGTGAGTTGGAGATTGATTTTACTGAGTGTTGGGATTGTTCCTGTGAGAACAAGCATTGTATTATCATCTTGTATTTTTTATTAATGAAATATAGATAGTGGTGGTTTTGAGTAGTGGCTTTCCCTAGATATTTATTGTGTTATGTGCCATTGATGTTCTTCCTCTTGTCGATTATTATGTTTCTCGATATTTATGTGCTTCCACTTTAAAGAATAGAAGTAGATTCATGTCTCTTGTTTTAGTAGATTACATGAACGTGTGCATCTACAGGAAAATTTACATCGTACCAGAGCTAGATTTGTAGAAATTTTCTACATGGTATAGGAGCAAGATTGTATTTTGGGCCGAGAGCTTGCAGAGAAAAATATGAAAATTTATGTGAAAAAATTTCAAAAACAAATAGTATATTAGTATTCCTTCCGAAAAAATACCCAAATTCAAAACAAAAAAATTGATTGAATCGGAGTTCGGATGAGGAAGATATCGTTGATTTAATACCAACTCTTTTTCTAAAAAAGATTGTGACAGTGGGACCAAGGAAGATATGGTGAGCCTTGCTCTTCTTGGAATCCCAAAGAGTTGGCATAGTTATCTGGACTCTGTCAATGGTTGGGAGAAGATTCCATATAGGGAAAGCTATGGTCAGATTTGATGCAGGATGAGATCAGGAGGAACACCAGAGATGGGACCTCTTCCATGGAAGTGGAAGAGGATTTTGCCTTAGCGAGTAAGGCAAAGTGGGCCAAGGGAAAGAAGTATGAAGGAAATGAGCATGAAAAGAAGATGGACTTGACGAAATTCTAAGTGTTTTCACTGTCACGAGCATGGGTGCTATGCCAAGAACTACCCACAGAAGAAAGCAAGCAAGAAGGAGTTGACAATGGCGGTAGCAGGTGAAGCCCTAGCTTTACAATTTGAACTTGATTTAACTCTCATTACATGCATGGACGACACTGCCATGGGAGGTGTGTGGTATCTTGATAATGGTGCCTCATTCCATATGATGGGGAATAGAGGTCTCTTTTGTGATTTTGAGGAGAAATATCTCAAGCAGAGCATAGGGTTTGGAAATGACGAGAGGTATAGAGCTACAGGGGTCAGTACGATTACCTTTCAGAGGGAGTCTGGCTCCCCTCTCAAGATCACAGATGTGATGTATGTTCCAGGACTAAAGAAGAATCGTGTTTCAGTCGCGGTATTGGAAGACCGTGATTATGATGTGTTTTTCTATTAAGGGAAAGGTTTTCCTTAGACACATCACCATGGTATAGGTGAAACAAATCGGTGCATGGGTCAAGAACCTGTATGCTCTTGAGGTTCAAGATGTATGCAAAGCGTTGAGGAGAAAGGCAAAGGTTAGAGACTTGGTGGTTGAGAGGGAGAGTAAATTACCTCTCAACATGCAGCCTCAGAAGAAGCCTTTGAAGCAGCTTTAGGAAGTTGTGGAGCAACCACAACTAGAGAAGTTGAGAGGAGACCGAGTGGAGGGATCCACTCAAGCAGAGAAGAAAGAGTCTCAGACAATTTTGGAGCAGCTACCATTGGAGAAGTTAAGAGGAGACTGAGTGGAGGCATCCAGTCATGTAGAGACCTCTAGTAGGGGGAATTTCATGCCAAGTGGGCGGAGGTATCACATGCCTCCATACCTCCAGTTGCGACGTGCGGTAATTTGAAGTGATAGTCCCAAGAGGGATGAAATTGGGCAGTGTCCATTGAGTGGTTTTATCTCATGGATCATACCTTGTTACGGGAGCCCAAAGTACATAGCAGTGGGAGGAATCAATGGGATTAATGTAGTTAGAGATCAGAGTGACAAAGGCTAGAGCAATTAGATACTAAAGAGCATAGAGAGGGTTGACACCAGTGCAGAAAGGTAGAGTCAACAAGAGCACAAAGTTTTCAGTCGATAGAGGCAATAGTAGTAAGAGACATTGATGACAAAGGCATCATTCTGATTCAGGTTGGATGTTTTTTTGTTTCTGGAGTCGTTGGAGAAACAACACTAGAGAGAAGTGTTGCATGTAGAACATTCCGAAGGTTCAGGATCGAGGTCAAGTTGAATTCCTTTCTTGTTGAGAGAGAGCGTTGAAAATAGCAACAAGAAATGATAAAAATAGAATCCATTAATTCCAATTTAATCTGTCCTTGAATTAATTTGAGAATTAAAATTGAATTTTATTATCATAGCAACTTGTAATAGCTAACTAGAGTGAGTTGACTAAGTTAACTTGGGAATTTCGAGTTGGAAGTCTTTCTGAAGTCATGTATATGTCCTCCCTATATTATATGGGTCCAAGATGAGTTAAGTATGAGTTGTAATTAGTTAACTTAATTTATTGAGTTAAGTCCAGTTAAAATAGTTCTATACTATTTAAGGAACTAATAGTGAGTTAATAGTCAGTTGATGCATTAGTGCACTCAACTAGTGCTACTCTTGTTAACTGAAGATTCCCTCATCAGAAACTCATGCATGTCGATTATGAGAAAGACCCAATTGAGACTAGAGTACAAGGACATTGTACTATTTTTTGTATAATTTTCTAAGTTGTACAGATGATGCATGCAATCAGGCATTGAACCTAGAAGGGATTGTGTAGTTATGGATGAATAATTTCCCTTTAAATACGGGCTAATTCTCTCAGGAAGTGTGCAAAGAATTAGAAGCTTGGTGGCTTGGAAATTTGGCTAAGTATTGGCTAAAGAAAGTCATCAAGCAGAGGATAGGAAATACTTGTACAGGTTAAGCTCAAGGTTGAGCAGAGCATATTATATTCATCTGAATTCTTTGACAGGGTGAAAGGAAATAGGGACCTGGAGAGCTGGAGATTGGCTAAGTGTTGGCCAAGAGCTTTTGTGTGAGTTGGAGATTGATTTTACCAAGTGTTGGGATTGTTCCTGTGAGAACAAGCATTATATTATCATCTTGGATTTTTGATTAATGCAATACAGATAGTGGGGGTTTTGAGTAGTGGCCTTCCCCGGATATTTATTGTGTTATGTGCCATTGATGTTCTTCCTCTTGTCAATTATTGTTTTGCTCAATATTTATGTTCTTCCGCTATAGATAGTATAAGTAGATTATTGTCTCTTGTTTTAGTATACTACATGAGCTTTTGAATCTATCAAAAAATCTACAATCCACTCAAGAACAACCATCCAGAGAATCCAGAAAAGGAACCAGCGAAGCTAATAGACTTGTGTAGGATAGGAGGGAGAATGTGCCGAGAGCTCCTTAAAATTGCACACATAGAGAAGGTCACCTAATAAGTACATTAGCTACATGGATCTAATAAGTGAGCTTGTAGATATTGAGGGATCCTTTTTCCAGGAAGTAGTAGAGAAACCTGTATGGTTGATGCAATTGCGGAGGAATGTGAATCCATTGTTGATCAGGAGCTCAAATTTTTGTTATATAAAATATTTTCGAAAGAAATCACATTGAAGATTTTGGTCGACGCATTTTGAACCATCTAGTGTGGTTCATATTCAGGACAAGATGAAGAAACATATCTAGGAAGTAGTTTAAATAGGAAGATAAGTCATCATAACGGCTAGAAGAAAACGACTATATTTGACTAGGGAAAGAAAAGGGAAAGGTTATTCTTTTTTAATAATAATATTTATATATTGATTTATTTGTGAAAGTGTCAGAATTTTGATAAGCTTAGCTTCAGACTAAAGAGCTCATCATTCTGAATTCAATGGTGTGAACGACACTCAAATTCGAGCTCGTATGCAGAAGTTAGAGCTGGTCAAAGTTCAGGGTTAACTTGATGACATGGCAGGATTGGGATGATGCGGAAAAGGTCCTAGCCAATTGGTAGGCTCCAAGTGACAACACGGCCATCGCAAATCGCAAATGATAGCGATAGATAGGTCTAGTTAAAGAATCAGCCCCCAACATAGTGCAGGTTGCGATTGGCCCTTGCAAATTGTAATGGTAGACAAGTCATGTTAACGAATCGACCCCCGATATAGTGCAGGTTGCGATGCGATGCAATCGCAATCGCACCTCATAGATTAATGGTAATCGGCCCCCGGTTCAAGCATGGAGTTGTGATGTGATGCGATCACATATTGTAGTAGCATCAGTGATAAGAATCGGCCCCGACCCCGGCAAGGATTGGGTTGCGATACAATATCGGCCAAAGTTGCGATGTGGTCTAACCGCAATCACATATCAGTGAAATGGAATAGAATAGTTATCGGCAAGGCAAGGTTTGCAATGCGATGTGATCACATATCGCAATCGCATCGGCCATCGGTTATCGGCCCCAGTTTAGGTGCGGATTAAGTCCCGATGCGATAACACCGATTGTGATGAGCAGGATGATTGAAATGTGATATCTGTCCAGAATTGCAATTAGTAATCCCAACAGCTCTCTTATATTGCTATTTCACATGTTTTCATGTGTTAAGTTTTGTGTTAAGGATTACGCCTGGAAAAGACCGATTGCAATGGCCGACAGACAGCGGAACTATAGCCTTAAGCACCAGACCCTCCAGTCCACATGTGATCGCTCAGCCTTAACTACGAGATTGGTGAGATTGATGGCAGAACTGCTAGTTTTGTCTGTGGTTAATGAATTGAAGTGGTAGTAAGTTAGATTTGGAGGAGGAAATTATGGTGAGACTGGAATAAGTCATAACTAAGGTAATTTTTTATGAAATGGGAAGCTAAAAGATGCTAGATAGCCATTTGTGGGCATTCTGGACTCATTGGAATAGGTTTCAGAGTTAAAGGAGCACTTCTGGATAGGATTTTTGCAAAGCTAATCCTATGGGTGCCTTGGTTAACCATAGTCTTGATTCAGTTTATGGAGGAGTTCCAAGATGGAGATAACCTTGTAGGGGTATTCCAGCTTCCATATGTTTTCTGCAGTAGCCATTATAGCAGTTTTTTAGTTGTATTTATTTTTTTCTCTATATGTGCATGGAGAAAGAGACTTATTAAGTTCTTCAAGTGGATTGTTTTACTTGTTTATGCTCTTGGAAGTTAGAGTTTGGGGTCTTGATTTGAGAGCCCTTAGCTAACTGTAGGTTGTCATATGTTTAGACTGAGAATTCCTTGCAGAATAATGTTTCCTTGAAGGGGAAACAAGCCACTCTTTTTTTTAGCACATTTATGTAATCTTTATCTAAAGAATTGTGAGCATAATGAAAAGGGGTCAAGCCTTTAGAGTTGATGCAAGGAGATGTATCCCAAGAGGGGTGAACTCATCTATCAATGGTTGGTGTATTATTGTTTGATGCATGCTTCCATTGAGTGTTTTGGTTTCATGTTTTGAGTTTTCTTCATGAAACTATCATAAACAAAAAAACATAAAATTCATGCTTTTACTTGCTATTTTAGAGTGTAACTTGAAGCACATTTTTAGATTTTGATGAGGGGAATTAGCATAGCATTACTAATCTCTCCCAATTTAGATCAGGTTGGTATCAAAGCTATGGTTTTGCTTTGTGAAAGGAGGAATTGACTGTTGTTTGAAGGTAAATGTGTTTTGAAACTCATTGTTATGAAACCAACTCACAAAAAGATAGGAAATATATACCAACGCCTTCGAAATAAGCCTCTTCGAGGGGGCAACCTCCTTTACATTACAAAAATGAAAAATTATTGTATGAAACAAATGACAAGACCTCCTTTCTATATATAGGAGTCTAAGGGGTCATAATATAATCAGAGCCGACATAACAATAATAATGTAAGGGAACAATAATAACAATAGCGGGCTTCTATGGGGCACAATAATAACAATATGGGGACTACATGGGTACAACAATATAATAAGGGGGTTGTACTAATAACAATAAGGGGTTACACTAGTAGTATAGGGGCCTAACATGCCCCTCTCCTTCAAAAAGTGTTGTCCTCAATGCTTGCGTAGTTCTTAATGCTTTTGTATAAAATTCTTGTCCTCCCATGTGGAATCTTCAACGGGTAAGCTCTTCCACTTGATGAGATACTCTGAAATTGATCGGTTTCATAGCTATCGGGTTCTTGTTTCTGTGACTGCTCCAGGTTCCAATATGATTTTTCCTTCCTCTTCAAGTTTTCACAACATTGTTTGAATTGGGATATTCTGCAACATTTGAATGAGTGGCAAAACTTTTTTGTCCTTCTTCCATTCATCCCTTGCTTCGTTTATCCAATCTGGTTGGATAATAGAAATAGCACAAAACAATTCTTCCACATCCTCATCCTTTCTTCAGAGTGCATCTACAACAAAAATTTTCTTCCCTTTTCTGTAGATGATGTCAAAGTCATAACACAACATATTTGTGACCCATTTTTTTTGTTATTCTAAAGATAACATTTGTTCTAAAAAGTATTTAATACTATCATGATCCATTTTTACCTTGAAGTGTCTTCCCACTGGATAAGGTCGTCATTTCTTAAGTGCATGTAGTATTGCCAACATTTCCTTATCATAAATAGGTTGCTTGAGATGTAGTCGTAAAAATACACAATCACCTACATCATTTGTTTTCACTGCGATTTTGATCTACCTGTTGTTTCATTTGATTCTGTACCAAAGTGGCATTATCCTTTAAAAGTTGGAGAACTTGTTGTTGATGCTCGATGTGATATTTCACTGCTTGAACCTTTTTCTTCTTGATATGTCCTTCTATCTTGAGAGTTTGAGTGGTAATTTCTTCCAATGCTTTACAATATATGGTTGAATTCATTTCTTGATGCTCGATGTGATCTTTCACTTCTTGAACATTTTTCTTCTTGATATGTCCTTCTATCTTGATAGTTTGGGGAGTGGTAATTGCGACCAACGAATTAAAAGATATGGTTGGATTCATTTCTTCTTTCTCGATATGATCTTTCACTTCTTGAACCTTTTTCTTCTTGATATGTCCTTCTATCTTGAGAGTTTGAGGAGTGGTAATTCTTGCCAATGCTTTACAAGATATGGTCAGATTCATTTCTTCTTTCTATGGAGTTGGATCCTAGCGTGTATACTCTTCTTTTGATGTTTCTTGATCCTTTTCTTCCCCCTCTTCATACTCTATGTAAAATAATTTATTCTCGGCACACTTATGACCTTTAATGCATTTGCTATCACAATTGTACAAAGCCCTTTTTCTCTTTTTCCTTCCAATTGTTGTGGTGTAAACCTTGTAGGATGTGGAAGTCTAGGAGAAGAAAGACTTCCATAATTATAGTCATGAGTGGTGGGATTCCTTGTTTCAATAATTTCACTTTCTATTTTTCTTGCCCACCTGAATGCCTTCTCCAATGAATCAGGTTCCCAAAGACGAACCTCATGTTGAATGTTATCCTCTAAAGTACCTATGAAGACATCAACCCTTTGCTTCTCTGGAAAATCATTTACTCTTATATTCAATTTTAGAAAGTCCTCAATGTGCTCTACCATTGAACACTTTTGTTTGAGATTTATAAACTGGCTAAAGAAGGTGTTTCTCTTTGTATCCCCATAATGTGCTATCATTTCCTCCATGAAAATTGACCACGTAACAAGTGGTTTACGAGAACAAAGCCCTTTATTACATATAAATTGATCGGGTTCTAATTATGAAGATGCAATACGTACCTTTTGTAACAGTTTCACCTCATGTAGATCAAAATATTGCTCCATTTGTCGTATCCAATTTACCGGATCCTTGCCATCAAACTTCCTCATATCGTCATTTCTTGATTTTAGCAGCTCGATCTTGAAATGACTATAAATCTATAATTTAAGCTATTCCAGTTCTGAAATTGTGACCTGGCGTAGCCTTCTGTGTCCTCTTTTTAATGCCACCAGTCTAATCAAAATTGGATTCTCCAAGAAAGAGTTATGCACAATCTACCAAGATGACCTGATTATATACCTTTTCAAAAGAGCAAACTTGTATGAAATGCCACGTGTCACTATTTCTTACCTTTGGATCTGAAAAATATACAAAATAAAATATAGTCTGTCCTCTTTCTATAACTTCTTATGAAATTTCAATTTGATGCTCAGAGAGACAGTTATTACGATTTCCCCAAGGTGTCCTGTTTGGAATGTAATTTTGGGGTCTGTAAAAACCCTAACTTCCTCAGACTATATCTCCAAAACTATAGAGAGACAAGATCTTATATTCATAGCCGAGGTTCATATCGAGTTCTTCTCAAATGGGTTTTTGTTTTAACTTCTAAAACTTTGTAGCGAAATAGTTATAGCAAAAATCCCACGATGACCTGTTTTAGTTGAAATTCTAGAGCTTGCAAAAACCCTAACTTCCTCAGATCATATCTCCGAAAATATAGCGAGAAAATCTTTGAAATTCAGACTTGAGGTTTAGCGGGAGTTCGTCTCAAATGGGTTTTTTTTTTTTGCTTCTGAAAAGTCGTAGAAAATAGGTTATAGCGATAATGCCACGATGACTTCAAATTGCAGTAGAAGTTTCAAACAAAGCATGTCCCAAGGAGGAGAGCCTGCAAGAATGTCAGAGGATGTGAAGGCTTTTTGAAAGGCTTTCCTAGACATGGTAGAAATGGTGAAAGTCCTCTATGAAAAGAGGAATACCAATTTTCAAAGTGAAGGATTTAGACCTCCAAGAGGATAATTTTCTCTAAGGGAAGAAGGTAACAAGAATGGTGATAAACCACCATCTTCTCCACAATCTTCATGCTTTTCTACAACTATTATGCAAGATGCTAGTGTAGAAACTACTTCAGAGAAGGCAGATGGAAAAGTTTGTACCTTCTATCTACATGATGTGGAAAATGAGGTTCAATCAACAGCCATGTTCGAAGAGATGAAAGAATAGAGCCAAAGAGTCCAAGAGGACACATCTCGAATTAAAAGGGAATTCGAAAGCATCTTCGTATGCCAATAAAAGAATGTAGGAAATGGTAAGAATTTATATGCTTCTTCCTTACGCAAAAGTATTGATGTAAATTCATTTGCAGTATTTGAAAAACACAGTAAAGGCATTGGATCCAAAATCTTGACCAAGATGGGTTACAAGGGAGGAGGCCTTGGCATAAACCAGTAGGGCATTAAAAATCCAATTGCAGCGAAAGGTAGGCCTAAATACGAAGGCTTAAGCAATGTCTCTAAGAATAATGGTCTTCTAGCAATGGTTCATGGGTCATGTGTTCCTATTGTCGTACGGGAGGACACGAGGAGGCAAGATGTTGACACCTGCACCCAAAACTAGTTCCTACGTGGTTCCTCGAATGTAAGGAGGATTTGAAGGGGAAAATGTCTCCAAAGAGAGATAACAGTGTCGAAGAAGAGGGGAAGCACAGTTCCTCCAGCCACGCGAGTTGATCAGGTAGGAAGCGTAAACCAAAGAACAACAAATAAAGGTATAATAGGTATGTTAATTCGAATGATGATAATTCAAATATTGTTAATTCGAATGCTGTGAAATAAAATTCTTTTCATGGTGGAAAACAAAACATGGATTTAAATAACGTGTTAAGAAGAATGTTTCCATGCACCTTTTGCCTTCATCTAACCATTTTGTAGATAAGTTCGATAAGAGGAAAGAAATCATCGAGAATATATCTATGTCTATTGGAATTGAGACCAAAAGGAGCAAATCTCATCTAAAGATAAAGAAAAGTGAGGCAAGAGGCACTCAAAAGAATTTTTGTACTCACTGCAATATCAGTGGGCATTAGGTCGAGAAGTGTTGGAAATTGTTTCCATGTCTTCATTTTGGTAATGGAAAGCAGATCATGCAAGCACTAAAATAGGAAGAGACAATAGAAAAAGTGGTGCAAAAATGCAACCATCCCTGAAGAAGCTTCAGAAGAAGAGAAAGTTCAAATAGAAGGTTCATTCACCCTGTTAGCTAAGAAATGGGTGGACTATGTTTCTAGCTTAAGTCTGTAAGTTTCTGTTTTGCACAAGTTTTATATCCTCATAGTTGGGTAATTTGTAAAAGTGATGTTCATAAATAAAGCACTTATATGCAATAGTGTTTTTCTTTAAGAATTACAGTGCTAGTTTGGTTGCTAATAGTCAATTTGAATGGAGAAATTTGGGAGTCAATTTCATTCCATTTTGTAAAAAGCATTTTAAGATTGTTGTATGAGTAGCTACAATACATTTAGTATGTTCCAAATGTGTGTAGCACTCAAGTTATACGAGTATTCGCTATGTGAAGCTTGTTTTGGGTTTTGACAAAGTCTTTTAGGATCTTATCCTTGATAAGGATTTTCTAGATAATATCCCTTGAATTCTACTTGGGAAGGATGTTGTTGTGGATGGCCATAGTGACATGGATAGGTCGAGAAGAACATAAGACTTGAATCTTTTGTCGCATAGCGAAACATGTAATTTGCAAGATATTGTACTACATGTTTGTAGGGGATGCATGAGTCAGCTCATCACTTATGGCTTTGAAGAAAAAAGGTGAAGAGGAAGAAAGGATGACATGATGGATACTTGCGGTGCAGACAAGTACAGAGCAGTTGCAGATTATTTAATGATTTTGGAGACCAAAATATTTTTAATGGGGAAGAGTGATAAAGATCTCAAAATTTGTCAAAATTTCAAAGTGTCAGAATTTTGATAAACTTATTTTCACATTGAAGAGCTTGTCCTTTTGAATCTAATGGTGTGAACGACACTCACATCTGAGCTTGTATGCAGAAGTTAGAGTCGGTCAAAGTTCAAGGTCGACTTGATGACATGGTAGGATTGGGATGATGTGGCAAAGGTCCTAGTCAATTGGGAGACGCCAAGTGGCAGCCCACCATTGGCCCTTGCAAATCGCAAATCGCATTTGTAGATAGGTCGGGTTAAATAAGTGGCCCATGGCATAGTGTATGTTGCGATGCGATGTAATCGTAATCACACATCACAGATTGATGGTAATTGACCCTCGGTTCAAGCATGGAGTTGTGATGCGATCGCATATTGCAATTGCATCGGTGACAAGAATTGGCCCAGGCCCCGACAACGATTGGGTTGCGATGCGATATCGATCGAAGTTGTGATGCGCTCTAATCGCAATCACATATATTGACGAAATGGAATAGAGTAGGTATCGACAAGGAAAGGTTTGTGATGCGATGCGATCACATATCACAATCGCATAGGCCACATGTTATCAGCCTCCATCGAGGTGTGGATTAAGTCCCGATGCGATAATGCTGATAGTGATGAGCGGGATCCTCCATACGCAATATCTTTCAAGAACTGCATGTTAATAATCCCAGCGGGTCCATTATATCGCTAGCTTGCATATTTTCATCCGTTAGGTCCTGTGTTAAGCATTACTCCTGGAAAAGACTAATTGCGATGGCTGACAAACAACAAACTTGTAGCCTTAACCGATGGACCCTCCACTCTGCATGTGATCACTCAGCCTTAACTGTGAGATTAGCGGGATTGATGGGGGAACTACTCTTTACAGGGGAATTGCTAGTTTTGTCTGTGGTTAATCAATTTGACTAGTAGTAAGCCAGATTTGGAAGAGGAAATTGTGGTAAGACTGGCAGAACTAAGGAAATTTTTGACCAAATGGGATGCAAAAAGAGGCTAGATAGTTATTTTTGGGCATTCTGGACTCATTGGAATAGGTTTCATAGTCAAAGGAGCACTTCTGCATATTTTTTTGTAAAATCAAGCCTATGGGTGCCTTGGACAACCAAAGTGTTGATTCAATTTATGGAGGAGTTCTAAGATGGATAAAACCTTCTAGGGGTATTCCAGCCTCCATATGTTTTCTACAACAACCATTACAGTAGTGTTGTAGATGTATTTCTTCTTTGCTCTATATGTGTATGGAGAAAGAGACGTTTTTAAGTGTTTCAAGTGGATTGTTGTACTTATTTATGATCTTGGAAGTTAGAGTATGGGGTCTTGATTTGAGAGCCCTTAGCTTGTTGATTGTTTCATGAATAATTGTAGGTTGTCATATGTTTAGAGTGAGAATTCTTTGCAGAAGAATGTTTCCTTGAAGGGGAAACAAGACACACCTTTTGTCAACACATTTATGTACTATTTATCTGAAGAATTGTGAGCATAATGAGAAGGGGTCAAGCCTTTAGAGTTGATCCAAAGAGATGTAGCCCAGGAGGGGTGAACTCGTTTATCAATGGTTGGTGTATTATTGGTTGATGCATGCTTCTATTGCTTGTTTTCGTTTCATGTTTTAAGTTTTCATCATGAAACTATCTTAAACAAAAACACATAAAATTCATGTTTTTACTTGTTATTTTAGAGTATAACCTCAAGCACATGTTTACATTTTGATGAGGGGAATTAACATAGCATTACTAATCTTCCCCAGTTCAGATTAATTGTAAAGAGGAGTGTTTGGAAAGTGGTCCCAAGGTGAGAAGAAAAATCAGTTGTGGGCTTAAGATGGATCTTCAAGGTAAAACATGTAGCAAATGGAAGCATAAAGAAGTATAAGGCCAGATTTGTGGTCAAGGGGTACTCTCAAGTTGAGGGCATTAACTATGAGGATACGTTTTCTCATGTAGAAAGGTATTCATCCATTAGATCAATTCTTTCTCTGGTTGCACAAATGGGGTCAAAGATCCACTAGATGGATGTAAAAACATCATTCCTCAATGGATTTATTGAAGAGGAGGTGTAAATCAAGAAATCAAAAGGCTTTGAGACTTTTGATGGAGAGTCTCATGTGTGCAGACTCAAGCTAGCATTGTACAGTCTCAAAGCACTTCATGCTTGGTACACCAAGATCGATAGCTATCTCACTGGTTTGGGATTCACCAAAAGTGAAGTGGATGCAAACCTCTATCATATCTTGGTAGAAGGTAAATTGTTTATTATTGTCTTATATGTTGATGATTTAATTTTAACTAGTGATGAGCAGCAGATCAGATCTTACAAGGAGGACCTTGCAAGGGAATTTGGAATGAAGGACATGAGTCTCATGCACTACTTCATCGGGTTGGAAGTATGACAAGGCGATGGGGAACCGTTTTTCTCTCAAGGAAAGTATGAAAACAAGATACTTCAGAGATTTTGCATGGATAGCTGAAAACCCATGGAGACACCTCTAGTGAGCAACTAGAGGAAGGAGGATGCCACTTCAGGGGAAGTAGATACTAACATTTATTGGTAGTTAGTGGGTTCACTCATGTATCCTGTGAACACACAACTAGATATGTGATATGCAGTCAACTAGTTGAGCCAAACTATGGCCAGACTAACCAAATTTAGGGAGTGAAGTTATGTTGCATCACATATGCAGATTGATAGGGGAGTCCATCAGACTGAAAGAGTACATTAAGTGGAATTTTTAGTGTTAGATCTGTAGCTATTTCCTGGTACAACATGAAGCAAAGATATGTTGCTCTCAGCTCAACAAAAGAAGAATATATGGATGCCAGTCAAGTAGGGTGTGAGGCAACCTGGATGAAAAAAATACTTGTTGGACTGTTTGGTAAGATGATGGATCCAACTGTGATCTACTGTGATAATCAGAGTTGCATCAAGCTCTCTAAGAATATTGTATTTCATGATCGATCCAAGCATATAAGATATCTGGTATCACCATTTACGGCACTGTGTGCAGAAGCGGATAATGTTGCTTCAATAATTCCAACATAGGAACAAGATGCTAAAATTTTGATAAAGACCTTGTGAAGAAGGAAGTTCGAGTTCCACATGTGTAGGATAGGGGTGGTTGATAATATATTTCTTACTAAGAGGGAGTGTTGAAAATTGTAGCAAGAAATTCTCAATTTTATTTTTCCTTCATTAAATTGAGAAAATTTGAATTTCCACATCAGCAGACAACTTGGATGCAGTTAGCTTGTGTGACATGGCTTGTGTCACCTAGTTTACTTAGTAAATTCGATTTGGAGGAGATAGAGTTTAGTTAAGCATGTGTGATTCCTAATTTGTATCAATCAAAATCAATTATCTCAAGTTGTTTTTAGGTAAACTAGTTCCAACTGTTGGAGTGTAATGTCCCTCCCTTAATAATAAATAATAATAAATGATAAATAATAATAATAAATAATAAATAATAATAAATAATAAATAATAAATATAATAATAATAATAAATAATAAATAAATAATATTTAAAAAAATACAAGAA
Source organism: Pinus taeda (assembly GCA_000404065.3). Taxonomy (NCBI): domain Eukaryota; kingdom Viridiplantae; phylum Streptophyta; class Pinopsida; order Pinales; family Pinaceae; genus Pinus; species Pinus taeda. The sequence continues at coordinate 14,158 of APFE030631134.1, read as the reverse complement.
AAGAAATAATAAACAATGAATAAAAAAATAATAAAAATAAAAATAGTAATAAATAATAAATAACCATAATAAAGCTTTAAATAAAAATAAATAGAAATAAAACAAGAAAACAGTAAAAAAATCAGTAAAGCTATCAAAAAGAAATAAAACAAGAAAGCAATAAAGTTGCATGTAGACACATGGAGTGTGTGCATGTGGTTCCCCTTCCAATGTTTGCTCTATTTATTAGATGGTGAGGAAGATGGGAGGCATTCCATCATTCCAAGATCATGTCATTCATTCGCTTGGGAGAATAGTGTTCTAAGATAGAGGAGTCATTGGTAGTAGTACGTTGATTGAGGGCTCAGGGCTGGCCAGTTGTAACAAGTTCTTGTGCAATTGAGCCTATGGTTGGGTGGAGAGTCGTCCCCAAAACCTTGTTGCGGCAAGCAGACTCCAACCATAGGTAAGTGCTACTCATAGTTTGACCTTGATTAGTTGATTAATTACATGTGTATTTTCGGTTGTTACAATCAAAGTCAATTATCTCAAGTTGTTTTTAGGTAAACTAGTTCCAAATGTTGGAGGAATTAGTGGAAGGTTAGTTGTGTAATGAGACTTTAGTCAAAATCAATGATCATCAAATTAACTAATAAATCAACCCAAAATAGCTAGTGCATGTAGATAATTCGAGTAACCCAATTGGGGTGGAGATTCCAAGGATGTGTAACATCAATTGTAGATTATTCTGGAGTGTACAGGTGTTGCATCCAACCTTATGATCAACCTAAGGAATTGCACAATCCATTTTGGAGAAATTCCTAAATAATAGGGGCCTAATTTATCAAGGAATTGTACAAGGAAATAAGAGCTCAAGAAAAGGAAAAAATTGACTAAGTCTGGGTCAGAGTTTCTCAGTGAGCAGAGAGATAGGTTATGCATTTGCAAGTTTAGCTTAGTTGAACAAAGCAATTGTAATACATATCTATTCATTAGATTAATGCAAGAAGCTATTGGGGTTTTTAGCAAATTTCTTTCCCGAGAAATAATATTGTGTGCATGTGTGTTATTTCTTATTGCATGTCTGAAATTCTTGTTCTAGATTGTGAATTACCTTCTGCAGAGTAGTAGAGTAGGTTTGTGTCTTGTGATTTTGATTAAAATGTCATGAGAAATTGAAAATATACACCATACTTTCTACAAAACCATCCAGTCAAGTATTTATCCTTAAAATCTTTTTGAAAGTCATTCCAAGTTATTTCCTATTACTTAATTCCTCAGACAACTTTTATTTTTTCCCATCACAGGGTAACTTTACCTTGTAATTGGTAAATTGCCAATAGTGACTCTTAAATTATTACCATATTCATAAAATTGAAAATACTTATTCATGTTAATCAACCTAGCCTCAGTTGCCTCCTCAACTTCACCGTAAAATGTCGGGAGTGTTATCTTCTTGAACTCTCCTTGAAGCTCAAGTTTTTGTCTCTTGGTCCCTTTATCACCATAAATGTTATCAAACCTCCCTTCATCATCATTCCTTCCTCTCTCAGATTATACATTATCTTCCCTCTGTTGAAATGAATTAGTGTTGTCCTCATTGTCAAGACATGGGCTTGTCTCTCACTGATTAGGTTTGTCTGACAATCTCTTCAAAATTATCTCTTGTTATTACCTTAGCCTTATGTTATCATCTCTTAAATAAGTAATTTGAGCACACAACTGTTGAATTTTTTCCAACAGTGTTGTAGTATCTTGATGAAAATCCTCTCCCAATTGCACCCACATCGCAAGATTAACTTTGACATAGGGTGCATCTAGTCTTGTCGGTGGTTTGATCCCTCTCTGCATCTTGTCACTTACTTTGTATGCATTAACATATTGGTTACTTCTTAGTTGCTCAATTAGGCATAATGTTGAAACCAAGGCTTTGGTACCACTTGTAACATGCACCACTAATCCAGGTGGCTCTAGAAAGGCTTAAAAATACAAATATTCAGATTTACTTGAAACCAATACTAAAGTGTGGAGCTCATCTTCCTAATTCCAACAATGCAAATGGCAACTCAATCCAAGTTCGTATGCGAAAGTTATGCTCTGTCAAAGTTTTAGTCGAACAGGGAAAAAGTCAAAGTCAAAGTCAACATTCTACTAAGTGGCAAGCTGTACAGATGACAAGTGGAATCAAAATCAGCATGCCTAGTGAGACCCATAGAGCTAATGTGGTAGCCCAGTCAACAAACCAGGTGGACGCACAAGCAGATGGTGTGGTAGCATCACGAGTCAGCACATGGCAAGTAAGTGACAAAAGAGGCATATGATGTGGACCAATGAGAGCCTGCCACATGGCCAAATCAAATGGTGCCACATAGCCAAATCATATTGTGCCACATGACATTTGAAATTAAGTCCAAGTGGCCTTGGCATGGTGCAACCTCAATTTTTGTCTTATTCTCATAGTTTGGGAGTTGTTACAATACGGACATACATTTACCATATATTATATGGTTTGAAAACTATATTAAAACCAAAATTGAGCTTTAAAACCATATTAAAGAAAAATTGGGAGTCCATGGATTGTGAAACCAAAACCTCTCCAACAACAAGTAACTTAATTTGATTATGCCAACCATTTTACCAACAATGCACTTTGTTTTTTTACTCACACTTTTTTATAAAATGTCATTCAAATGGTTCAAAGGGAACCATGGAGAATACATGAGAGATGATAACACAAACAAGCCAATGAAGACACAAATATCAAGAAGACTTTAGGAATATTTTTAGAGCATATGTTAGGGAATATTCTAAAGAATATTTTCTATGAGGAATCTTGGAGATTCCCTAGGGGTAAAATTTTGAAGGTGTTAGAATTATGTCGATTTTATACTCAACTGAACTAGAATTTCGCAAGGAATCTGACAATGTGATCATTGTTCTGATATGAGAAACCAGTTTTCTAGAAACATATATTTGAACAATAGAACCATGAAGGTGGAACATTGACGCAAGACTCTACATGGAATCTGAAAAATTTCCCGAAGACCCGAAAATGACAATTTTAGAACCAAGCCAACTTTAGACTCATTTTTGTCAATTTTTCCCAAGGAACATGATGGTGTGATTGGTTTCTTCATCTAAGAAAACGAATTTCAGTCAACCCTTATAAGAGAATCTTTGAGGAATCTTTGAGATTCCCGAGGAGCCCACATTTGATCGAGTCATAAAGGGGTCAAATTTACAGTAAGATTTCATGAATTTTCGCTAGGAATCCAACTATGCAGTCTATTTCCTTAGTAGAGGTATGCATTTTTAGGCCATCCCTTAAAGTGGGGGTATAAGATGCATTGATGCCATGTCTTGTTTTGATTTTTACTAAGTTGATGATTTGATGTTGAGATCCTTGTTTTCCATTTTGTAGGAGGATCCTTGTATGCCACTTCATGTGAGAGTTTGATATTTTGTTATGTTGAAAGAAAGCTTATATGAGTGAGAGTTCGTATAGGATAACATCTCATGGAGATATATTCCACTCTACTTAAGGGATTTCTTCTTTGTATTGAAAAAGAACACATCATGTATTCATCATTATCTTACAACGATTAATGAAGTGACCTCCCCACTCTTCACACCGGGCCCAGAGATGTAATCCACATTGGACAAAGTCTGTTATCACGCTGCGTGTGTTCTTTGATTTGATGGTTGCATTTATGTTTCCTCTTATTTAAAGTATGTACATGTGGTTTCTTCATGCTTTTTCACATGAAATTATGCTAACATCACAAAAGTAAAAGATCTTCATTAATTTTGGTAGTTGAGAGAATCTAGATCAAGTTTCATATCATAGTAGTCTTCTTGTTAATGCAAATTGTGATTGTGAATGATAACTAGATATTGAATGTGCAACAAGAAAGAAAATGGAGGATCACAAAGATCTCTATGAGGCCTTCTACAATATGGAAATCGTGGTATATATAATGTATGCAGATTATGAGGAGAAATGGCAAAAGAGGAACATAAGAAAAATAGAGCAAAGGATGATGCTTCATCTCCATAATCAGGAGAATATTCTTCTTCATCATCTTCTTCTCATCGTTCAAATGAAGAGATAAATGAAAGCCAACAAGCAAAGAATTCTAAATTGAGGAGACTTCTATAAGAACAAGAAGAGGAGAAGCAAAGATTGTAGCTTCAATTACGATCCACGGAAGAACCCTTGGAAAAGATAAAGTGCAACAAATGCTTAGTGAAGCCATCATCACCTACTTCAGAATCAACAACTAAGGTAAACAGTGTTGATACTCCTTCAATTTCATTTTCACATGATGTTATTTCTATTGGAAGCCTTGAGGTACCCATTTGAAGATTATGGTACATTGAAAGAGAATGCTCAAAGGAAACAGAAGCAAGGGATTCTTTAGGCAAAGAATCCAAGCCCTCTCCTTAATCATCAAGGAAATATGATGATGGGAACGCATCACAATCTTCCCATGACAATGAACCTTGGAGAGGAAGAGTTGAGGCAAGCTCTCATTGCCAGGATTGCACAAGAGACAACCAAGTAAGGTATAAAAGCTCTCGTTATTATAATGTTCCTTTTGATTACAAGCGGATTGTTAACGATGAGAAAAAATCATGGCATAGAAAACCATGTAGTTTTTGTGGCTTGTACAATCATGCTGTTTCCAAGTGTTGGAAATTAATGGCAGCAAGAAAGAGGCCAAGACGTGAAAGGTCTTCTCCACATCAACGAAGGAAGAAGGTTAAGAAGGTATTGAGGAAGAAGAATTTTTGTAGTCATTGCAACAAAGGTGGACATTAAGGAGCCACTTGTTGGAGGCTCCATCCAAAGAAACATCTTCAGAACGACAAATTTCCTATGCAGGACCCAATCGATGAGGTTGTTCAACAAGTGAATTAGCTACAAGGAGTTTATCCATTCATTCTATTTAGTGAGAGATGGTTTTATTAGATATAATAGTTTTTCATGGCATCATTTTGTAAATCACACGTGAAATTATTGTAAAAGTGATGAAGTGTTTGCCATCACTTATGAATTCAACATGATGATGTTTTTGGCCTTTTGTTGATAATTTGGGGTATATTGATTTCTGTTGTGATTTTGATGTAAGCTTGACCAAAAGGTGTGTTATAAACTCTTGGAAAGTATAAGGTTTTCTTCGCTCATGATAGGTCATTTAATTGAACATGTATTTTGCAAAATGTACTACATGTTTGCATAAAGTATAGATGTCAGTTCATCACTTATGGATCCAAAGGAAAAAGGTGAAGGAGAAGGAAGTGTGGTCTGTTAGGGCACTTGTTGTGAACATGGGGTAGTACATTAGATTGTAGATTTTATTTATGCTTTTAGAGGACCAAAAGCTCCTTAGTGGGGAGGAATGATCCTGGTGGCTCCAGAAAGGCTCAAAAATCAAAGTCTTCAGATTTTGTCGAAACTAACATGAGAGCATATAACTCTTCTACCTGAATCCAATGACACAAATGACACCTCAATCCAAGTTTGTATGTAAAGTTATGCTAGTCAAAGTTTCAGCCAAATTGAGAAAAAGTCAAAGTCAATGTCAATAGATGACATGTGGCAGGCCGTTCAAATGACATGGGGCATCAAATTTAGTAGGGCTAGTGGGACCCACTGAGTTAATGTGGCAGCCCAATCAACAAACCAAGTGGACCCACAAGCAGATGATGTGGCAAGACCACAAGTCGACACATGGCAAGTAAGTGACAAAAGTGGCATATGATGTGGATCAATAAGAGGTTGCCACATATCCCAATCACATGGCACCACATAGCACCTAAAATTAGGCCCAAGTGGCCTTGGCATGGTGAAACCTCCATTTTTGTCTTATTCTCATGGTTTGGGGAGTCACTACAATATAGACATATGTGTACTATATACTATATTGTTTGAAAACTATATTAAAACCAAAATTGGGATTTAAAACAATACTAAACCTCCATTTTCGTCTGATTCTCATGGTTTGGGGAGTCACTACAATATAGATATATGTGTAGTATATATTATATTGTTTGAAAACTATATTAAAACCAAAATTGGGATTTAAAACAATATTAAAGAAAAAATTGGAGTTCATGGATTTTGAACCCAAAACCTCTCCAATAACAAGTAACTTAATTTGACTATGCCAACCATTACACCAACCACACACTTTAGCTTATTCACCCTCACACTTTGTTATAAAATGTTATTCAAATAGTTCAAAGGGAACCATCAATAATACGTGAGAGATGAGGGCACAGGTAGGCCAACGAAGACACGAATCTCAAGAATATTCTAAGAATATTGTTAGAGCATATTTTAGGGAACATTCTAAAAAATATTCTCTATGAGGTATCTTGGAGATTCCTTGGGAGTAGAATTTTGAAGGTGTGAAAATTATGTTGAGTTTGTACTCATCTGAACCAGAATTTCTCTAAGAATCTGACAGTGAAATCATTGTTCTGATCTGAGTAGCCATTTTCCCATAAACATAGATTTGAGCAGTGGAACTTTGAGGTAGGAATCAATATGGAATCTGAAAGATTCCCTAGAGGCCCAAAAATGATTGTTTCAGAACCAGGCCAAATTTATACTCATTTTCTCAATTTTTCCCAAAGAACGTGATGGTGTGATCAATTTATTCATCTGAATAGCCAAATTTTAGTCAACCCAGAGAAGAGAATCTTTGAAGAATGTTTGAGATTCCTAAGGTTCCCAAATTTTTCCAAGTCAGAGAGGGGTCAAGTTTACAGTTAGATTTCATGAACTTTTGCCAAGAATTCAACTGTGCTGTTTTTTTCTTCAATAGATGTGTGTATTTGCAGGCCATCTCCAAAAGTGGATGTATAAGATGGATTGATGCCATGTCTTTTGAGTTTTGTTGAGATGATGATTTGATGTTGAGATCCATGTTTTCCATTTTGTTGGAGGTTCCTTGTAGGTTACTTCATGTGAGAGTTTGATATTTTCTCATGCTGAAGCAAAGCTTATATGAGTGAGAGTTCTTATAGGAGAACTTCTAGTGGAAAGGCATGCCACTCTAATTAAGCGAGTTATTCTTTGTATTGAAAAAGAACAAATCATGTATTCATCATCATCTTGCAACAATTAATGAAGCGATCTCCACAATCTTTACACTGGGCCCGGAGACGCAGCCCACACTGGACGAACTCCGTCATCAAGTTGTGTGTGTTCTTTGATTTGATGGTTCTCTTTATGTTTCATCTTCTTTAAAGTATGCACATGTGGTTTCTTCATACTTTTTCACATGCAATTATGCTAACATCACATAAGTAAAAGATCTTGGTTAATTCTGATAGTTGAGAGAATCTGGATCAACAATAAAAACCCTACAAAAGAAATGTGTTTTTACTAGTTTACTATGCCGATAATAGATATACTATGACGGGTTTGGAATGGTGTTAAGTTCAGTATACATTTCGACCAACATACATTTTCGTTGATTGAAATATTATTTGATTAATTAATTGAAAGTAAAGGTCCATTAATACATACCCAATATGCCATATGTAACTCTATTTAATAGAGGACATGCAATTGAACTTTATAATTACGGAGTTAATTACGAATTTAGATTTTATTTGATTCATAGTACAAAACATTAAACACCCACCTAGGACACTTGATCTCACATCCACCATCCATCTTTGTGGCATTTAATCCTACAACGATGGTTTTTGGGGTTCGAATGGTGTAACCATGTCCGTCTTGGGTTTTGAGGCATTCACTCATTCTGCCATTTTTCGCTAGGGTTTCTAGCTCTGAACCATCCTCCAATGTGAAGAATGTTCGCTCAATCTAACATCTCATACGAGAAGGTAATATTCATAATTGCCATGGCTCTGTAATTTCTTCCTTGAGTCATTGTTTTAGCATTTTCAAGAGGTTTATTATTTTAATTTATGCTCGACCTTTGCATGGGGTTTCAAGTGTAATAGTGACCATCTCCCAATAAGGAGTAGAACCGGACCAAGTGTATTTCCTCGAGGTAGTTGTTCTGAATTATTCTCCTTCCAAGGTTATTTTCATTCAATTATTACTCTGTGCTCATAAATTTTCCCTTTCAGAGTTCGGAGATGGATGCCTGACCTTGTATTACGATACAAGTAATAGTTTCTGGCAGATATAAATGAATTATGAATTTTTAACTATGGAAAACCCTAAGTCCTAGACCAACATGGCCTCTCTTTTTTTGTCAGGTTAGCCTTCCTTCGAGTTTCTCTTGGCTACAAATGTTGTACCAAAGATACACTCTGAAACTTACTATGTTCCTCCTCTTCCAGTTTTTTTTATTCTCCCTTCCAACATGTACGAGGGTGTTTTGGGTTTTCCCGGAAATGGGATTCTTTCTCAATCTTTTGTAAATATTTACATAATGTAATTTAACCCTAGAGGGATCTCTCAAGATTGCAGCTCCTCGTCAAGTTAAACATTGTTATTTATTTCTAATGTAATGACTTGTTATGTGTGTCATGTTTGGCCTGGTAACAACTATAGTATGAATAGTCCATGTCGACTAGAGTAATTCCTTTTTTTTAAACTACTATGACTATGGATTCCTTATGAAATATTATACCTATCCCAGGGTTTATTTATTGTTATTATAACCCTACTTTCAATTTCCTGTAGTCTTGCTTATAAAAATATCAGGTCTTGGTTAAAGATTTTCTATGGTACTACATCTTTCTACTTCTCTTGAAAATTCTTAAGAAAATATTCATTGTGAAAAAATATAATATAGTTGTGTCTTTTTGCACGATCTTTGATTGCATTAGAACGATTCTTCAGAAGTTTTCCTTTTCATATAAAAGTTACCATGTTATTATTATGGATAAATTCATGTATAGTTCGAACATTTTTCCTTAATCTAAATGGCTATGCACGATTCATGTATTTTCTGGTTATATGAAATTGAACGTAGGGTTTTGCATCTGAATGAATAATTTTCCAAGTTGTTTGGTTCCTCTTTAATTTCCTTGTTTCATCACCTGGACATGAGTGGGACCCAGGTTTTCCATGACCTTCTCGTTGCCCTTAAGGTGTTTTAATAAAATTTTCTTTATGGTTATGAACTGCCTCTAATGAGCTCTGAGCTTGTTATTCCTGGGGCTTAACCAGAACCCCTATTTTGTTAGTTTCCCATAAACATTTCCTCAAGATTGTGTTTAGGTTTTATTAATGTTACATTTCAAGCATATATATATATATTATATATATTTTATAATATATATATATTATATATATATATATTATATATAATTTGTGATTTTGCTCAAAACTACTTCTCTCAACATTTTTTTTATGTGACAATGTAAATTCCAGATTTACCTTTTGTTAAGACTAACAATATTTCTCTCAATGACTGAATATGAACCTCAATAATTATCTCAGAATTAAGGAAATTCCATCGTTCTACAGAAAAATTGATTCATTACCATATTCTCAAATTTTGTACTATATACAGGATTTCAATGTTTATGTGAATGCTCTTTTTTTTCAAAATCTTACGTTAATACATAGTAACATATAATTTGTCTTAAATACAATAAAAAAATAAACATTGCAAAGATACTTATATGCCCTTTGTCTATACTATAAGGAGAGTCAACCAGGAATACCACACCACCCAACTACGAGACTGACAATGAGGTCCAGTCTCCCCCCGAACTTCCTTCCTTTCAGACAAAATCCAATATTTGAGTTAGCATGTTCCTAAACTTCAAGACTACAACAGTCCAATCCAAAACTCTATACTAAAGGATCTTTTACAAGGGTTCCACTAGCTTTATGTCTAGATCAAGAACACCTTAACCTCACAACATTCTGCCAACCTTCACAACATTCTATGCATGGTGTCAATCCCTATCTTCTTTTCTTTATCCTCCAACCATCATCTGCTATCCTTGGATCTTTTTCCCACTGAGATGGGGTTTTTCAATCTCTAGGGAGAGAGAAAAAAATAACATTCTTTAACTGTCTCGAGGTTCGAAAATTCATTTTTAATTTTTTAAATTTTAGTCCTTTCCTCTGACTTTCAAAACATCTCATCATTTTCTTCAAATTAAAATTTTCTTTTAAACACATTTTTACTAGGCCTCTTCACTAAGCCATGAGTGATTAAGTTTTGAAAAGTAAAAGTAGCAACAATAAATAATAAAATATTCACAACAACTATGGGTGTTACAACACCGCCTTAGTCTTCACTTCCTCAAAACACCAAAGTTTCAAGGGCCAACACTGACTAGATTTATCGGAACTCGAAGAGACTGTTGGGTCCCTATAATACTAGTGATTGCCCCATTACTATTGTAGTTATACCCCTTATTGATATTGTTGTGCCCCTATTGTCCTCATATTGTTATTATTGTGCCCCATAGAATCCCTCTATTGTTATTTTTGTGGCTTTATATTATTATTGTTAGGTCGGCTCGGTTTTATTGTGACTCCTTAGACTCCTATGTATAGAAAGGGTTTGTCATTTGAATCATGCCCGAGAATTGTTCATTTATGTAATGTAAAGGAGTTGCCCCCTCGGGAGAGTGAATTTTAAGGTGTTTGATCTAGCTTTTCTATCTTTTCTTGAGCTGGTTTCATAACATTTGGTATCAGAGCTTTGGATTCTAGGGTTTCGCTGCTCCAAACAGGTCATCGTGGAATTTTCACTATAACTTTTTTTCTGCCATGACTCAGAAGCTAAAAAAAAAACCCATTTGAGAAGACATCGCGCTGAATCTCAGGTCCGAAATCCAAAGCTTTGCGCGCTACATTTTCGGAGATATGATCTTAGGAAGTTGGTCCCTTTCCAGAATCCTGAATTACATTCAAAACAGGTGACCTGGGGAAAATCATCATAACTTTCTCTCTGAGCATCAGATTGAAATTTTGTAAGAAGGTACAGAAAGAGGACAGACTGTAGTTT
>APFE030631133.1:80112-92930 GCA_000404065.3 Pinus taeda | reverse complement strand
TCCACCAATTTTACTATCGAAATGGTTCCCCTCATGGAGGCGGAAATCAACAGTTGGATTATGGATTGGGCCACCATCCTTTTGGATAAGCTTGCCCTAGCCATCCAAGAATATAGGAATAAGACCAGAGTTGCCGAAAGGATAATCCCCCCATTTTATTACAGTGCTTATATTTTGGATACCCTGTGTTTTAATTCCGAATTTCCCATTCTCGGTTGGAGGTGGACCACACAGGACCCCTCCCCATCCATATTTACCATCGTAAGATGTGGAAGTCGTCTCACAAAGCCCACTTGTATAGTATCTGTAATGGTTTCATGATTCCTATTTATTATGCCATTTTTAATAAGCCCATTCCAAGGATTTCTTACTTAGCTTCTTTTGACCTGCCGTCAGTAGGTAGCTGGTTTGGTGAAGAACATTTTACATATGTTAGAGTTTTTGGTAGTGAAGCCAATCCCCATGTCTTTCCCTTATATGTTCCTGATAAATTGTTAGCCCGGGAAATTGCCTACCAACTCTCAGCTAAGAGTACCACACAGACTCTTACGAACAAGCAAAAACGGGGCTGGCCAACTTTTCCTTTCAGATGCGGGGTTTTCACCCTGCATGATTTAAAACATGCAGAAAAGGAAGCCACGAAAATTCAAGCCCTACATCTTCCTATACTCCCGAACAGAGCATATGACCCCAGGAAATATGCATACGCCGCTCTTGAACATGCCAAATTATCAACATTTGAGCATAAAGAGGACATTTTTGATGATATCTTTTGCTCAGCAGAATCAATTGGTCATGCCAGAGAACTTGCTAAAACAAGGTATAATGACGAAGGGTTATCTGAATTCAATAGGCTCAGACAGCAGAGGTTGCAAACTCTGCCCCTGGACTTAATAATGCTGACCCAAACGTCATCTTCAAGCGAGCCTGTTAAGCAACGTTAGAAAGAACCCCCTGCTACAATGAAAACCAAAGCTAATGAGCAGGAGGAAAAATTGAAGAAAAACCAAGAGGATAAACTGAGGAAAGAGCAGGCAGAGCGTTCAGCTAAAGAAAAAGAAGAACTCTTAAAACGAGAGCAAGAAGAACGCTTAAGAAAAGAAAAAGAAGATAGATTAAGGAAGGAAGAGGAAGACAGACTAAGAAGAGAGCAGGCACAGATCCAGCAGAAGGAACAGGAACGGCAAGAGAAGGAGAAACAAGAACAACTGCTCAAGGAATTGCAATCCAAGCAAAATACCCCCGATACTAATAAGGGTACTGATACAAACCCCGAGCTGCAAAAAGAATGGTAGCATTTTAGTACCATTATCGGCGGAACTAAGGATAAACAGAATACCGAGACTCCTAAGAGCAGCGGCATACAGAAAGAAGGTTCATCCCAGGTTTTGAGCACAACCACCGGCCCACCCAAAATTATGAATGTAGAGATAATTCCAAAAGGTCCTAGTGACCAAATCCCCCTCCTGGTAGAAGACATTCCCCCACTGAACGTCTTCTACAGCCCTAAGCATAGAGCAGTAGTAAAGAGATCAAGGAAAAGGTAGAGGCTTGATCAACCTCCGCTTTTTCCTGAGCAATCACTAACGGGCAATGTAGTCTGGAGAGAGAAATTTGATCCCTCTGACGACCTGACCAAGTTGTCACAATATGCGGGAGCCTATTCGGCTGCCACTATTGACAAAGCCTCAGAGGTAGCAGTTCTCTTAAAGACAAAGGACCAGGAGATTTTGAATCTTCAAACGGAATTAGCAGATGTCAGACAGAGGATAATACAAGCTGAATAGCAATCAACGGGACACCAGCAAGAGACAGTGCGCATCAACGAGCAGCTATCGGAACAACAGAAAATTAATAGCCAATTGATGCAACAATGGCAGGAGGAGAAGGAGTCGATCACTCAGGCAGCCATCCAAAAGCAGAGCGAGTTGACAGAGGCATTGGAGCAGCTTAAGGCAGCAAATGAGCAATCTTTAAAAACTAAAGATGAATACATTGCTCAAATCACAGCACAGTTGGAAGCTGCCAGGGGAGATGCGCAAATAGAAGAATTCAAGAAAGAAGCAATAATAATCAATAAAGCGCTTATATCTCAAGTTAAACTCTTGGCGCAATCCCTTTCTCAGGCAGAACCACTCTGTGAGTTGGCTACGACTGTAAGCGATCAGGTGGAAAAGATTAGAGCAGAATATAATCAAGCTGAAGAAGATATCTCAAGCTATCTTGAATGGCAAGATTCAAAGTCAGGTAAGAAAGCCAATCCACCTCGGATATTGGAAGTCCATAAAAATATATTGTTTACAGAATGGCAGGGACAAATATTAAAAGCAGAAAGGGCAGCATCAAGATGTACATTAACCGCTGGTAATTTGGCCGACCTAGTAAATGATACTCTATATTTGGCCAATATTACTTCCCAATGCACGCCGGGCAAAATTACTACTGCATATACATTGGAACAAACATGCTACCCCGAGTTAGAAAACAGAGCAAGGTTGATTACCGCGGTTAAATCTTTAGACATGGATGCATATTGGCGGTTTCTAATCAAGCCGCATAAACAAAGATCTGCTCTCAAGTGCCTAACCGATGCCATGCAATATATGATCCCCGAGATCCAGAACTCCACCTATGCTGCCCAGCTCAGTTCTAGGCTCAACAAACCTCTCGAAGTTGAGCCAATGCTCGCTATCAATCAGCTCAGGTACACAGGAAAGAAGCCAGCAGAGTGATTCATCGCCCAGCTCCTCCGATCGCTAGCAAAATAGGAATTAAAATTTATTGACGTCAGATTAGTTAGCTTTTCTGTTTTGATAGATATTTTAGATTAGTATAGTATTTATATACCCTTTCATGCATTTAGAAAGGGTCGTAAAATTTTGTATAAGACTTAACAGACTGAAGTTTGCACTACTGTGCTTCAGCCTCTATTCTTTTATGAAACTCGACCACCTGCTTTTACTTTAACGGAGAAGTTTCTTGATTCAATTGTGCACTATTGTCGTTGATTCAAAGAGTTATGCATTGAAGTAGAAGTCATACATAGCGATTCATATCGGGAGTGGCTTACAATTCAAATGGTATTTTTATCTTTGGTTTGAATTCATTCTGTGTATTTGATTTCACTGTGTAATCGTTTTCTGCTATCATTATCTGTATGCATGTGTATCAACAGGAAATCTTGTTCATACCACTATTGGATGTTCATATGATGTGCCTTATTTTTAATCATGTATGCATTAATGGTATGAACCTTTAAAGACTTGTAGTATTGCTTTAATCACTGTATTTAACTATTTAGGTACAGTAATCTTGAATGATTCAATATCTGTGTTTTGAGAATACGGTTATCTATATAATTGTATTTTTAGGATATAGAACATCAAAAGCTACGCTTTAGAAGTTCAATTAGATTCCCGGGATATGTTTATTTATTTACATTTCTGTTAATAGTTTTAGTCATATACCTATCGCCACTAAGTATTCATTCATCCCATTTATCTATTGCTGGGAAACTGGTCCCATTATCCCCAATCGGAGCCACTACACCAAACGGAAAAGGAGCTGCACTAAGGTTCGGACCGGGTGGTTTCCCCCAATGTTGATGCAACGATTTTCGAGGCGTCAACAGGTACACATGAGAAGAATGAAATCACAAGTTGGAAAGTAGAATAGTTGACAAGACAAAGTGACTGGTTAAGCCAACAACACCTCTGCAACAAGATTCATACAATTGCATAAAAAATAGTTCATACACAAATGCATAAGTTAAATTGCATACATTGCTAAAGCAACCAGAATAATCCAACTATAATTACAACATATGCATGAAAATGTTCTGGATTTGCTATATATTATTAAGTGAAATTTCCATCCATACATTCACCATTGACAACCACTAGCCCCAATAGTGGCACACTACAGTCAAAACTGCCTGCTCCTCCAAAGATATGTACTCGCTCTATGTTATGGAGAAGCCAAGGCTCATCACAATTCTCTCCAAAACTTCTCAAAGAAATGCATAGCCAAAATCATGGCTCCCAAAAGCCTATAATATGAGTTATGAGGTCATATATATAGAAAATGGTGGGGTGGCCCTTTACGTTCCCCTTTGACTCTTGGACTACCCTCATGACTCTTCACATTACATAGTCATTGTTCACATTCCACTAGTGAGACTTGGAATTTCACTTACAACATATTTACAATAATACAATTTCCACATATACCCATGTGGGACAAAATAGGCTTGAGTTAGCCTAAAAAGACAAACAACATCACTCGAGTTCTTGGGGAAAGACCAACCCAGTAACCTCCTTGTGGTGGTTTTCGGTGACAAACTGGTACCAAGCCTCATACTACATTATTGTGTCCCCGTACTATTTGGTGATGTCTTTATTGAAGCAGACTCTTGCCTCCATAGCTTTCGGGTATATGGTTCTGAAACCTCTATCCATCTCATCCTGAAGCATGTGCAACATTGTCCTAAGTGTATCTAGACCACTAATGTACTTTTGCATGTTTTCTGCACTCAACTTCAATTCATCACTAGTGGCTTCACGCAATCAACTATTCTATGTACCTATCAACCTCCAACATGACTTGGTTCTTCCTCATGGCTTAAGTGAGGGTTCCGATTGAAGGGATCTTGTGTATCCTCACTTTGACATCCAGATTCCTGAATAACCATGCACAAGAAGCCTTAAAGTTGGTGATAATTGGAGGGAATTGCTCATAGTTCCAGATGAACATCTGAATCCGTGCTTTGTCTAGCTCTACCTACGGATTCATCATCTTCTGCAAGTAAAGCAAGGCTCCCTTGTACCTCATTGTCCATTATTGTACATGTGCAATAGCAACATGGATGTCTTTGAGTGTTTGGGATATCTTTGTGCACTATTGTTAAAAACCGTATAGATAGAATATCACCTTGTGCATGGTGACAAATATTCTATACAGTGTCTGCTTGGTGATCTCCAAAGTTGATATTTTTACAAGTATTTCTTTCTTCATTTCTTTCATAGCAGAGCCTGCATACTCCTCTATTCTTTTCCTGGTATATTGCAAGTCCTTTGTCATCCGATAATTCTCTTCTATAATTAAATTGGCCATTGAACTCGTGGATTCTGCATAAGCCTTAGAAATATTAACCATGGCAGCTAGATGCCTTCTAACATCTTATACAATCACCCTTTCATGTATCTGCACAGGTGTTGTGTGATCATCTGGGACATGATTTCTTCATGCTTGTACAATCATTTTTTGTGACTCATCAAATGATAGATTATATACATCCATCTCTAGATCATCATCAATTATAACAACCTCTCCTTGCTTGCTCGAGACTGGTTATGATTCTAGAGGTGGCGGATATTGTCATGTGACCTCGAATTCTCTTAGCATGATATCAATGTCTTGGTCTTATGGCTCCTATTCTATCTCCATGTTCTTTTCTTCAACCATTTTCTCAACCCGATGAGCGAGTTATCGTACCTACACTTGATCACCCACTTCTTCATCTATTGGCTGCTCTGATTCTTCAACTTGTATAGGCTCAATTTTCTCTGTCAATAAGACTTGCCTTTCCTGCTGTTCCTATTTCATCTTCTCTTCCCTTTCTCTCTTCCTTAGCTCTTGCTCTACTTTCAGCTTCTTCTTTTTTTCCTACAACTTCCTCTCTGTATCTTCCAAACTTTGCTTCTCTCTCTTCCTCCATTCTGCTCTCCCTTCATGTTGTTGCCTCTTCACCTCTATCTCCAAAGCTACCTTCTAAACAAGAGGATCTTCCCTAAACTTGTAGCTTTGCTCAACCTCTGTGCTCTCATCACTCTTCCTCTTGCCTTTGTCTTTTGCCAATTTGTTTCTCAATACTATTGTTGTTGTTTCTTCCTATGGTGGTGTAGTAGTGCTTCTTTCCATTCTACAGTTATTTTGATTGGTTCATTGAGCCTAGAGGAGTTGTAGCAATACGTCCAAGGGTATTCCTCTTGCCAATGACATGCCCTATGGATCAATGGATAATACACCTTCGCATCGTGCTTCTTGCATATGCAGTGGGGTTAATATGGATTGAAACTCTTAGTGTCAAACCCAAACTTCTTCAATTCATTGGCGTCGACATCCACATCCTTCAAGCTCCAGATCTCATACAATTCTATCTGCAAAGGAAGAGAAGACCATGGTACCTTCTTCTTCCTCTTCAGTCCTACTGATAACCCTATGGAGATGTGATATAAAAACCTCTTGCATGACCAAGTTTTCTATGCAAACCTTGGAAGCACATGTAGAGGCTTTTCTGTGCCAGATATCCTGATGAAGGTGCCACTGGGTGAGGCATACCAATCTGCAATGTTAAGCAATGCATGCATTGCTTCTTAGGACATGAAAGGTGCATCTTGTTTGAAGATCATCCTGTACATCGGGGTGATGAAGTGGTCAAACAAACTTGCCATGAATCCTCGGTAGTTGCACTCAGAGAGAAACTTGCAATAGATGTTCACAACATCATCTGATGGTGTCCATGTCCAACCCATGCTAGGGAACTCTTGTTGGGTATAGATTGCATCAAGACGTTTCACATACATAAAGAAACTTGCTTGCTCATCCTTAGGGAGACTCTGGGTATTAGACACATGCACTTTCAACTGAAGAGCCAATATGTCAGACTAGTTGAATTACCTTCCTTCATTTGCCAACTAATCCAACATAACAACCCAACTCTACAAAAAGGTTTTTGTGCTCTCTTGACCACAAGTGGCATGCAAACATGACCAAGAGCTGGTAATCCTTCTTGAGTGACTTCATCTTATAGACCTGGTTGGGTGTTTCTCTAAACGTCGATGGCACTTTTACCCAAATGATTCATAATGTATCTAGTGTTCACATTATTGTTGGGATTGTAGAACAATGCATCCATGTGGCTCACCGACTGCGAGAAGTGATACATCTAATGGTAGTTTTATTTCCTGAAGGTGGCATGTTGTGTTCCACTCGTACTTCTCAGTGTCATCATGTCGGGATCGATGTGTTAGATAATCCAATGAGTGATATCAGTGCATGGGAAGGCGGGATACCTGCATGCAACCCTATACAAGCCTGACTTGTGAATGTTGACATAGACCTGTCAATCTTCCAAATATTCCTTGAAGCTACCAACAAATATGTCCTTTATTTCATTCCATGAAATCTTCATGTCCTTCTCTATGAATAACTGCATGTCTACATAGATGGGAAACTTCATTAGCACCTGTTCAACCACATCTCTAGTGCTTATCTCTACAATATCCTTTGATCTAGCTCTCTTGGAAACCATGTTGTCTGTACTGTTGAGAATCCTCTCAGCAAATATTGTACCTAGAGACAGAGTGGACACTCACGGAAAGTAAATGTCAGCTTAAAACAAAAGCACTTCAATGATCGATCACACAGTAAACTAGGCAACTGCTGAGGAATATTACACAGTTGTTACTCTCACAGGTGAGGGATTGTAAGCTGTATGTGTGCATTGTGTAGTCCTAACTGCCAGTGAGAGATATTGATTATTGGAACTACGCAAAACACAGTCAAGTGTGGCTTGATATGGATTGGAATTGCAGAATGCACAATTTAGTCTCGCTTGATGCTAGTTGGAACTGCGAATTACGCAATCCCAGTGGGAAAGACTCCAAGATTGCCTCCTAGAACTACGTAGAAAGCATATAGATTTAGTGACTGAAATACTTTATGCAATTTATGGAGCTAAGGGAGAGCCTTGAGTTCCAGAGATGTGTAATGCATGCATGGAACAGCTAGATCCAAGGCAAGGCAGCCCAGATCTGCCTAAGGGCAACCTGAAAACGAGGAGATATGAATGCATGAGTGAAGGATGGTGCAGGTATGAGTGAATGGTCATGCATGAAATTAAAAAAATGTTGGAATTAGTTAAACAGACAAACAACGAAGGTTGTGGAGAGTGTCACTGCAACGACAACCATTAGTGAAAAAACTAGATTATGCATGCTACACTTAAGAAAGGAAATGAAAAACTTGAAACAACACTTATACAAGTTAAAACAAACAAGAACACAAGAATTTTTTTATTAAAACATGTAAAAAAGCACTCACACAAGCCAAGGAAACAAAAGTGACAAAAAAAGAAGCAAAAGACTTGAAAAGCAAAACTTACCCAAAAAAATTGTGTCGATCATGCCAAAGGTTCCTAGATGCCTCGTGAATGCCAGATCTCCAAGATCGAATATGAAAATGAGCTCCAATATAATCCATTAAATGTATTTGATTGATTTAGGGTTTATGACGGACATGCCAAAAATTTAGGAAAATATGACAAGTGGTGGTAGTTTCTAAAATTAAGTTAAGTGTAACTCCTAGTGCTAAAAATAGATACCTATTTTTTGGTATGATATTTTCTTTTCGAATATTTTCCTTTTCGATAAGGGTTGTCATGCATGCATGAAGAAATTGCGCGGTTCTAGAGGGAACCGGGCAACTCGCCAGCAGATGCATTGGAAAACAGTTGAGGGAATGCTTCTATGAAATTGCTAGGTTGAGTGACTATGGCTGCCTCTCATGCTATACGCATATTCCTAGCTGGAGACAAGTTGTCAGCTAGTTCTGCGCGGTTCTATCATTGAAGCTCACTATTGGGTTGATTTGTGTAGTTCTTGAGAGCAAGGCTCACTGCTCAGTTGCACTACACAATTCCTGAGAGTAAGGTTGGTTGCCCTATAAGACTATGCATTTTTCCAAGGCAGTGCAAGAACCATATGCAATCAAGTCACAATGGGGTAGCTTGTGGTTAGACATAAAAGAAGGTAACTGACACAAGTTTTAAAGTGAAAGATAGATTCAAATGAGAGCACAAGTAATTGAGCAGTGTAAGACAAGATACTAAGATTTAAGGAGGCAGGCTCCAAAACAAAGCAAAGGAAAAATTTTGGAGGGTGGTTTTAGCCACTACAACATTGGCGACACACTCGTAGAACTCCAGCTCTTTGTATGGAACTTGTCGCGTGTAAAGTGAGTCTAACTCCTCCAAAAGTATTGTTCGGTTCTTCGATCATCATGGCTTCTTCACTAACTTGAGTTAAAGATAGAGTACCTATTGTTGTCTTGATTGGTTAGCAAACATACCAAGCCAAGTCCAATATTTTTTTTTTATTGGATGAGGGATATGTTGATGCACAAGTAATGTATACTGTCAGAGTTTAAATTTCATCTCTGGTTTTGGCTTGTTGTCGGTAGGCCTAACTAGTGCCCAAGTGGAGTCACTTCAGGAACACAAGCATCGCTCCGCTGCCAATGAGCGTGGATAGTACCCCAATGGAGTTGCTTGTTTCACCTCCTTATGTAGGAAAGCTTTCTCTTCTTTCACCTTTATTTTATTTCTTCCATTTTTCTTTTTTCATTTTTTATAGAATTGTGCATAGGCACTTATTTATTTCATGAGGCGGAAGAGGGATCCTGACTTATTGAGAGAAGAAGAGGTTGTCCCTTAAGAGAAGTATATTATTTATATCTCTAACATAATTTTTAATGTTCCCCCCTCACCTTACTCTACTTGATTGAGTTGACAAGGGTTAAACGAATATAAGAAACCGATTAGAGTAGGCGGTACTAGTTAAAAGTGCAAGCACTGTGTTTTCACCAAGACTCACTCTGAACAGAACATATTTTCCATCAAGGTATCATTGACTCAAGAATGCAATCTCTTCATAAGGAGATGGGATAAGATATAACAAAATGTTGATAGTTGTACAAGTCCACTTTTACTTCACCCTACTTGTCTCAAGAGCCAAACATGGTTCTATGTGAAACTAATCCTACGGGTGCATAGCAAGAAAATAAACAAGCAAGCAAAGGATAGAAGTAAAAATAAATAAAATCGAGTAAGAAAAGGGAAAAGTGAAAGCAAAGAAAACAAGAAAGCAAACACTCCTCCTACTCCTAATCTAAACAGTGCATGAGCCTGCTCATGTGAAGTGATATTTCCAATTCAGCCACCCATGCATTGGGTGGCCCATGTTGGTGAAGGCATGGTTGACAAGAAATATATCCAAGTAAACTAGCACACAACAAATATAAAACAATGAAGACGAACATGCTCGAAGTTTACATGCATCAACAAAAAAGAAATGCTTAAAAGCGCAAGATAAGAACTCTGCAGACATACCATGGTGAAGCATCACATTGTGCGTAGGTGACAAAGATGCACACTCTTTTGATCCAGACAAATGAGAAAACATGCAAAAAGAAGAAAACTTTCACTTACCAACATGGCTTTCTATGTATGACTCCTCCAATGCATGAGCAAAAGAATCAGGTGATTCTAGTGGAGGATGTGAGATCTTTGGATTAGACTAATCTTCCATGAAAATAGGAGAGTGATGAGGATCAAGGGGTGTTTTAATAGATTTCTAACTGGGAGTGATACTGACCTCAAGACAACGATAACATAACATAACCATCAGCTTGGGTTGAAATGCCTTGACATCTTGAGGGGTTTCCACTTCATTAATAGGTAGATCATCAAATACGGGTGGCTTGGAAAGATCAATAACAAGTGAATCAACATTGTGATCGAATGAGTGAGTGAAGAGATTAGGACAACCACGATGAGAAAATTATAGATGTACATCGACATCCTCATGATCTGACAAACTATAAGGAGGGATTGATGAGAAACATATTTTTTCACCCTCTAAATTTCTAGAAAGAAAAGATGACAGAATGGGTGGATTCAAAAAGAAAGATGTGTCCTCTCTACAATCAAATGATGGACTAACATCATGTGTGTTATGTGAATGATCAGAAGTAGAAACATCCGGGAATGAATTTTCACAACAGAAATCAGAAATGGTAGAGTCACAAAAGATGTCAGGAAAAATCAGATGAGGTGTGGATACAAGGAGGTCACTGTTCACCATAGGTTATTCTTCATATTCCCACACATACTCATAAAAAATGGTAGTGTAGGTTGGCTTCTCAACACCAACTCTGTCGACAACTTGATCCTCGTGAAGAATAGTGTTGGAATTTGGAATGGGTGAAAACAACATAGTACAATGCAGAGGATCAAAGGAACTAGAGGATGGAGGTTGAGAAGACAATACCTCGTGACAACAATCAGGGCTGAAGTCTAAATTTGTGTAGATGTTCAGAGCAGGTGGGGTGGGAGGATGTGATAGTTCAACAAATGGGTTGACAAATTCTCCGACCTCATCCTGCGGAGAAAGAGTTTTCCGATGAGAAGAGGGCAGAGGGTCACTTGTGACAGCAACCTTGTATTTCTTAAATTTGGAAGCTCTAACATCGAGGTATGCTGGGAGGGGTTCGAATTATTCCAACTCATATGGATTTTCATATTATTTAGGGATTTGAAAATCAAGATTATAGAAGCGATCCAAATTCTATGCAATAGATTCATCAGGTGCTTTCTGTATTTAAGGATATTTTTTATTGAGCACCTTTCATCATAGTGATAAAAAGTATGGATTAACACTCTCATCATGTTATCATAAGAGTGAATAGAGGTTGCAAGAAATGTGCGACACCATTGGTTAGCATGCCTGTCAAATGTGAAAGCAAGCAACCCACAGGCAATTTCATCTAAAGGGACCTCATTCCATTCAAAGAAGCCTAAGAAGGGAAATTTGTGTCTTAACAAGGTTGCTCCACCTTCACTGTCGTACTTGATATGTGACAAGTCATCTATCACATCATCTGAAACTTCGAAGTCATGTGCATGAGAAAAACATGTCAGATTTGAGATTGTCATGTAAGTCATGGATGTTGTGTAGAGATTCAAAAATAGACTTTGAGGGCTCAGCATGCCATCTGGCCCTCCTTCTAGTGCCAGAAATGTTGATGGTGCTGGACCCACGAACATGTTAGGGGATCTCCTCAGTAAGAAGTCCCAACTAGACCTCAGATTGTTTGGAATAGGAATCCCAGTAGTTGGTAGTAATGTAGTGCCTTGACTGCGGTAGTGTGCAGAGGTAAGCATGATGACATTTTTAGAAGAAAGTGTGTGACCTTGCAATGAGTCAAGTGAGATGCATGGGGGTTCTAACACATAGAGGGGAAAAGGAAGTGTATCCCTTAGAAGCGCGTAATAGTACACAACCTAAAATAAACACACGATCGGAATTACATCACAAGATGGAAAATGGAATAGTCCACAAACCAAAGTGACAAGTTAAACCAACAACACATCTACAACAAGATTCATACAATTTCATACAAAATAGTTCATACACAAATGCGTAAGTTAAATAACATACATCGCTAAAAAAACCAGAATAGTCCAACTACAATAATGACATATGCATGAAAACATGCTAGCTCTGTTATATATTTATTAATTAAAAGTTTCATCCATAAATACACCATTGACAACCACCAGCCCCAATAGTGTAACATTACAGTCAACACTACCTACTCCTCCAAAGAGATGTACTCACTCTATGCCATGGAGAATCCAAGGCTCATCACAATACTCTTCGAGTCTTCTCTAAGCAATGCCTAGCCAAAATCTTGGCTCCTAAAAGCTTGTACTATGAGTTATGTGGTTCTATATATAACAAAGGCTGGAGTGACCCTTGACATCCCCCTTTGACTCTTGGACTACCCTCATGACTCTTTGCATTACATAGTGATCTGGATTTAAACAGGAACACAACAAAATACAGAGATAACCATATACACGAATATGCAGCAGAAATAATACTTCATTTCATTAATGGAGAATACTGAAATATGCTTACAACCAGAAATGGAAATAAACCAGCTAGGGCGATGGTAGCTTATCTCTGAGAAGAGAT
>APFE030631133.1:21468-68932 GCA_000404065.3 Pinus taeda | reverse complement strand
GTACAAGTCCAAACATGTGAATACAGGAGTCGAAGTCAAACATGCTTGAACATCGTCTGATTACCAGCCAATGATGAAAGCTATTAACAGACGCGAGAGGGGCCACCAATAATGATGATGGTCCTCAAGGTACTATAGGTACAATCCATGGCGTGCGAATAAATGAGCCGGTGTCGAACACCCGTAGAGTCATCCGATCGGAGGCCAATGATGAAAACCTCGCGTCGAACGCAAAGAACCTGCCATTGAGGCATGCAGGCTCCAAGGTACCGGAAGGGAGTCTCTAGGTCACTTTCCTGGATAATGAGCTGAAGTCGACAGGAAGTGATTTTTATTGAAGGTGGGCCATAATGTTTCCCACACCATCGACACAAGATGGAAAGAGACAATATGTTTTGTGTGAAACATTAGAGGGAGGTTATACTTGCAGAGGCCAACTTCTCCTGAACATATCGGCAGCACAACGACGGATTTGGCAGTATTTGAGGTCAAGTGATCAGAGGTCGTAACGACAGGACAATGAGCAGATGAATGGTCAAATAGGATAACCCAAACCCATGGAGGAAAATGTGAAATGAGACGAGATGTCCCCACCCAGACATGAATGCAAACAGTGCCATGTTCAAGAGCGACATACTGCCGATGACGACGATTATGATTCCTTTATTTCCCCCACCATTTCTGGCGAGTACCCTGATTATTTTTGGATGACAAGCTTGATGGGGATAGCATATGCTTGAGGAACGTCATTACGACGGAATCCGATGTCATTAAATTTTAACGAGTCTGACAAAGGAAAAACTCGGCATCTTTTCATATTTAGAGAGTTTGAAAAGATAGCTGAAAAGAAAACTCCAGGGGGGTTCTTTTTCGTAAAGTTGTGTCTCTCGAGCCCGAAAAAGTGTAAAACGATGCTCGAAAGAACCGCCCGATCATTGCGACTGAGGAGTACTTTTCGTAAATAGTGACTTTGACCCAAAAAAGTAAAAAAGCGGTCAGAAGTACGTCGTTTTAGAGCCAATAACGAGTACGAAACGACAAACACCCGGCAATCTTTATTAATTTAAACGGTCGAAAAAAGAGCTTTAAAAGCGACCGCCTTTCGTTCCTTTTGACGAGCTGAAAGGAAGCTCGACGATCTTTTCTTTTTTTGTGTCGGAAAAGAGCTTAAAGACAACATTTTTGGGACCAAGTGTATATAGATCTGCCGCGACTTTGCCGGTTTTGAGGACCTGCAAAAGAAAACCACCCATGTAAACCCGTTCGATATGTCAAAAAACATAGTAAAACATGCATCAAGGCATAACATAGTGACATTAGGATTAAATTCATGATAAAAGGTGACAAAACCCACTTTTACAAAGTTAATTAGAAACTTTTTACCATAAATAGGGGGGTAAAAAATTATTTTCACCATTTTACCATTTGAGCTTTGGAGAACGTTGTGGAACTACAAAGTTGACGGAGCGAATTCTTCATCGTGCGGGCGCCATCCTTCCGACAGCTGATTCCAAGTAGGTTCCTCTTGCCCTGCGCTTTATTTCAAGCCTATTTTCAAGCATTTTCACTGTAGGATTTGGTCATTTGGCCAAATTTTTTGAGCGTAGGTGCGCTCTTGGTCAGCGCGGATTCGCCCATCGGGTCTGCGATGACCGATTTTACCAACACACACCACTTTCCGGGTCAGCGCGGAAAACCCGTGTCCTTCCGCGCTGACCCAGAGAAAAATACAAAGGGCCGCCATTATCAGCGCGGCTATTTTAGAAACAGTCGCGTTGGCGCCGTGAAAATCAATTTTTTAAAATTTAAATGGATAATCTTCAATGATTGCCAACCTAATGCTTTTGGGTGATCATGCAGGGCACAATGGCCTTTGTGTGGCAAGAGAGGGCCCACGATAATGAAGATATGGCCGCTTTCGCTGATGCCGGATGCCGAAATGCAATGCGGGCATGCAGTTTGCTCAAATTCTTTCTCACTCCACACTTGAGGGCTCAGCCAGACCTCCTAGAGCTCTTGATCAGAGCCTGGAACCCAGTGGATGGGAAATTTACGATCTGAGGCCATGACATAGAGTTTGACTCCTCGGATATCTATTTTTTGACTGGATTGTCTCACCGAGGTGTGATGCCCATCCTGGAGGGGCAGCGACCTAGCGGCGAGACGCTCGACCAACTCATGGCCCGAGTGTGCCCACAGGCGCAGAAGACACGGAGCGGGAAAGCAAGCATTCCATCAGTGGGTGCTGGTGACATAGTCCTTCGCACTATACTCTTTCTAGTGACGCGGGCAGCAGGCAGTCTAGCCAACCATGAGGCCTCAAAGGCCAACCTATTGCTAGCTCTCGAGTGCTTGGAGCCCACAGTTTTCAACTGGGCAGTAGCTGTGACAAACAGCATGAAGAGACAATTGAGCAACTACCGACGTGGAGAGTCGAAGCAGTTTGGCTATGGAACGCTCTTACTCCCTCTCATGTTCGAGCAGGTGCCAGCCCTTCAGCTGCAGACCATGGTGGTGGACCTGCCTAACAGTCCACGGGAGATGAGGGCCACCAAATGGGCCCGGGTCATGCCACGTGGAGGTGGCGGTCTCTCAGTGTCCTGGGGCGTTTTCTTTCGAGAGTGGCTAGATCGCCAGGTTATGTTTGTCGAGGATTGGCCATATGCCGGTATCGACTTCCGTGGTGATCCCGACATGCCACTACCTGCGGGAGAGCAGTGGGATGATGGAGGTAAGACACTTGATCTCTTTTTGATTTTTTATCTTTTGTAATGTTTTTGAATTTTTTCATGTACATGTCCTAATAAACGTTATGTTTTGCAGATGTGGGACTTGTGAGACCCCTTGGCCTGGCCCCGGAAGCACGGAGAGAGGGGCAAGGCGATGCGATCTTGGCCTTAGCTCCTGCAGCAGGTGACCTGACAGAGACTGTGGTACACAACCTTGAGGGCTTACTGGCAGGAGTCCCATATTACCAGGGGATCGAGGAGGTCCCCCTAGCTGTAGAGATCCATACAGTTGGTGTTCGACGCGAGGTTTTCATCATTGGCCTCCGATCGGATGACTCTACGGGTGTCCGACACCGGCTCATTTATTCGCATGCCGTGGATTGTACCTATAGTACCTTGAGGACCATCGTCATTATTGGTGGCCCCTCTCGCGTCTGTTAACAACTTTCATCATTGGCTAGTAATCAGACGATGTTCAAGCATGTTCGACTTCGACTCCTGTATTCACATGTTTGGACTTGTACTTTGTTCGGGTTTGGATGGAGCGCAAGACCCTAGTTTTAGTCCATTGTGGGCCAGGTTGCGATTTTGTGGATCATTATTACATGACTCATTGATGGATGGCTGCGCCCATACCTGAGTCTTTTAGGATGGCTGCGACCATACCTCTTATCATCATGGTCTCTTCGACTGGGTGGCTGCGTCCATACCACATACCTTCTTCTTATGTCTTTTGGATGGTTGCGCCCATGCCTAGACTACATGTAATTGAAATATCAGTTGTATCTACGTGCAGGTTCTTCCTGGTGGTGTTCCGGTTCAACAGTTTTGTAAAGCATTTCACCCCTCCCACTCTCTCGGGCTTCATGCTTTAGGGGGCATCTGTTACATAGTAAATTGTCACTATCTCCTTGTTAGTCTCCCTACTGTGTCATGAAATCAAATCCATCATGCTCATGCTCTTTGAAATGGCCAAAAAACCCTCTTTGCCTAATTTTATTGGATCATCGCGACTGTTATTGAAATAACCGCGCTGACTGGCGGATGATAGTGCAACTGATGCACTGCCAGCGCGGAAGCACACAGGTTTCCTGCACTGATCGAATTTCATAGCCAACGCACCCTCCGCTTGTATTAAATCGCGCTGACCATACTTCTTCTGTTATTTGGATGCGATGCTAGCGCACCAGTCCAGTTATGCACCCACGCTAATCCTGTTTGGGCAAGTTTGTTCTAACAGCCAGCCTTCCAGATGAATCCAAACCTGGTTGTTGGCTTTGTAAAGGTCGCCCTCCCTTCTATGGCATGTCTGTTCGCCTTATGAGCCACCTTTCTTGGAGATAAGCTCATCCTTTCACTACTCATGGAGACTCCTTCTCCTATATAAGCCTCCACCATTGCCATGAGCAGCTAGTTTTTTTGGACATATAGACTTTGACATAGAGGAAGTCATAGTGCATTAGTGCTGCTCTTAATAGGCATTTGGTGTGTTAAGTGTGGATTGCTAGAGAGCTTAAGGAAGGTTGTGAAGTCTTTGCCTTGTGTGAGAAGAGAATTGTTTGTCTTGGGAGATCTACCTCCAAGGGTGAATGCTTATGAGACTTGCTGGCTAGACCCTCTTGAGAAGGACTCAGCGTCAGAACATTGGTTGTACCTTTCTCTGTTTTGATTAATAAAAGATATATGACTACTTTTATGGTTCCATTCTCATTTGTCTTATAATGGTTAATGTGAATTACATCCTTTCTGACTGATGTATAGTTGTTTTTACTAGATTTCACGCTTGTGTTTCTTCTCTCTTTGCATGTGCAGGTGTCCATCCATGAGGATAGTGGAGGATCGTGGCCGACTAGAGCGAAGGAGTGAGAGCAGCATCTCTTCATCAAACAATAGCACTGGAATCCAAGTAGGTGTTCATTACCCACTTTTTAATTGCAACTAGGAGCTTGCATAGTAGCATTGATTGTTGTTGCTAGACCCGTTCTGGGCTAGTAGGGATTGCCTCTATCCGTAGAGGGGATTTACCTCTCCAACAATTTGGCGACTCCGCTGGGGATTTACCTCTCCAACAATTTGGAAACCTGATGCTTTTGGGTGATCATGCAGGACACAATGGCCTTTGTGTGGCAAGAGAGGGCCCATGATAATGAAGATATGGCCGCTTTCGCTGATGTCAGATGCCGAAATGCAATGCGGGCATGCGGTTTGCTCAAATTCTTTCTCACTCCACGCTTGAGGGCTCAGCCAGACCTCCTAGAGCTCTTGATCAAAGCCTGGAACCCAATGGATGGGAAATTTACGATCTGAGGCCGTGACATAGAGTTTTACTCCTCGGATATCTATTTTTTGAGTGGATTGTCTCGCCGAGGTGTGATGCCCATCCTGGAGGGGCAGCGACCTAGCAGCGAGTTGCTCGACCAACTCATGGCCCGAGTGTGCCCATAGGCACAGAAGACACGAAGCGGGAAAGCAAGCATTCCATCAGTGGGTGCTGGTGACATAGTCCTTCGCACTATACTCTTTCTAGTGACGCGGGCAGCAGCTGTGACAAACAGCATGAAGAGACAATTGAGCAACTGCCAACGTGGAGAATCAAAGCAGTTTGGCTATGGATCACTCTTACTCCCGCTCATGTTCGAGCGGGTGCCAGCCCTTCAGCTGCAGACCATGGTGGTGGACCCGCCTAACAGTCCACGGGAGACGAGGGCCACCAAATGGGCCCGGGTCATGCCACGTGGAGGTGGCGGTCGCTCAGTGTCCTGGGGAATTTTCTTTTGAGAGTGGCTAGATCACCAGGTTATCTTTGTCAGGGATTGGCCATATGTCGGTATCGACTTCCGTGGTGATCCTGACATGCCACTGCCTGCAGGAGAGCAGTGGGATGATGGAGGTAAGACACTTGATCTCTTTTTGATTTTTTATCTTTTGTAATGTTTTTGAAATTTTTCATGTACATGTCCTAATAAACGTTATGATGTGCAGATGTGGGACCTGTGAGACACCTTGGCCTGGCCCCGGAAGCACGGAGAGAGGGGCAAGGCACTGCGATCTTGGCCTTAGCTCCTGCAGCAGGTGTCCTGACAGAGACTGTGGTACACAACCTTGAGGGCTTACTAGCAGGAGTCCCAGATTACTAGGGGATCGAGGAGGTCCCCCTAGATGCACAGATCCATACAGTTGGTGTAGAACCCAGGATGCACCGCCTTTTGAGGCGGGTGGCACGAGCGGTGGCGTGCTATAGAGAGCATAACCTACCGTAGTAGACGCCTAGGTTTTATTTTCCACTGTTGTTTTTGAGAGACGTAAGTCTTAGATGTACTGAGGATACCGGCTGTATTCAGACATGTACACTTATTTTTTGAGCGCCTTAGTGTGCCACACGATATATATATATATATATATATACATACATGGTGTTTTTATTGTATCTTATGCTTCTCATGTTTTTTTAATTTACATATTTCGCAAATGTTTGTCTAATACATAATTAGCCAATGCGTCAGTTACAGCATTAAGTATTCTTGGAATGTGGTGATAAGTAATATAATCAAAATCTCTTTCCAATAACTTAACACGTAAATACAACCTTAAGATACGATGATCTCTGACAGAATATTGTCCGTTGAGTTGGTGGACTACAAGCTGCGAATCTAAACTTACAACCAATGAGCGGATTCCGAGGTTAATCGCCTCGGCTAATAATTCAACTACAGCACTATATTCAGCTACATTGTTTGTTGTGCAACCTAGACACACACCTTGAATATCTACTAACTCACCATGAGGATCGTAGATCACCCATGCCACAGATGACAGATTGCGAGTACTGCGGGAAGCACCATCAGCGAAACCAACGTAAGGTGATCCAGACATCTGTTCAGAAGCAAAAGACACAATAAGTGGCTATCACACCGACACACTAAGACAAAAATCGAATGAACACGCACACACACTAAACACACTGTAAAAAAGCATATGCATGTAAAAAATAAAAAGGGCTCGCACGATACTCATTTCAAGTCAAACCCTTTTCAGGGCTTCGCCTTATCGCACTGATGCATAACCGGCCTAGATAATGTAAGCATCGCTCGGCCTGTTGTATAAAATGATCAACGGCACCGATGATCTGCCCATGCCCCCCAGCCGAGCGGGGTTTACAAGCTAGAGGATCAGTGCCCCCATGGGCGGAGGGACCGAGGATTGCAACAGAGTGCGATGAAGGATCAGAGCGAGTTGAGACCAAAGCTAGTGAAGCAAGGTTCGGAGGTGGGAGGGAAAAAAAACCCATAAGGGCGGGTTCTTTGAAGAGCCCAGCTCCCACATTTTCATACGGAACAGAGTTATGCTCAACGAATGGTACGTTTCCCTCAGAAGAGGAAGCGAAGAACGAAAGCTGGTCGACCGTGACAATTTTCCCTTAATGGGGGAAACGAATGACACGGAAGAGGGATGAAGCCACAGCACGCATAGCGTGCGTCCAGCTCCGGTCCAGAAGGAGGTTATATGTGAGATTTGCGTCCACAACCTCGACTTCTACTTCTACAGTCTTCCCTTCTAAGGTAATTGGTAGTTGTTGAAGGATACCATACGGTCGAGATTCTCTCCCGTCGAATGCTTCCAAGATCGTCGGGGACTGACTCAACGTCGGAGACCCGATGGCTTTCCAACATGCAATAGACATAATGCAGGTTGATGCGCCTTCATCAATGACTGTATGATGGATTGTTTTAGAATTGATGACGACTTGAATGAGGAAAGCTATCTGATGAGGCAGTCGAGGAACATGGCTCTCGAGGTCGAAGGTGATTAAATATGAGTCCGCTGGGTCGATGCCACCGATGGCCGATAGCAAGGACTTCCTCTGGGGGGGGCAGCTCTGAAGGACCTCTAAGGTGGACATGGCAGACGGAGCCTGCGCTAAGTCCTCCACGATGCTATAATGCTGGGCAGCACGAGCATTCGGGTTATAAGAAGACCTCCTGAGTACCCCTTTGGGAGGGGGTCAGATTGTCGTCTCAACACTCGGTCTCTCGATATGGAGAGGACTAAAGCTGGATGGAGGAGCACTCGAGAGAACCTCTGGCTCCTTCCCGGCAGACGACGGATACTCCTTAGCTCGATTTGTTACATGAATAGGAATAGTTCCAGCCATGAAGACCTGGGAACCGAAGGGAGAAGAAGAGGGGTCGGCCACCATCTGGGTTTGCTGAGAGGGAAAGGGTTCTTTCAGGACCGCAGGGACCCCAGGAGCACCTTTCAACAAACGACTAACTTCGGACCACCTAGGGCAGTCCTTAGTGTAGTGATCTTCCTCACAAATGAGGCAAGGATACTTAGGTTTGCGTTTAGCTCCTTCCTCGGTAGGAGGTTTAGAGGATTCCTGCTTGGGTTGCTCGGATTTATTCTTCCCTTTCCCCTTTTCCTTTTTCTTGCCTTTCGAGGTCTTACCCGCCGTGGTGGACTGAACGGCGTTGACCTTGGAAGTGTTACCAGAATTTAGAACACCCTGGGAAGTGTTTTCGTTGGATGCGAGTGACTTTTGCTTCCCAGAGTTCGATGATTTTTTAGAGGCTTGGTTTACAGAGCCAATGACTCCATCCACAGATGGCTTGGGCGGAGCCTTGGATGTACCAGGCCTAGGGGCGTCTGGCAAATAATCATACAAAGTACCAGACTGAGAGCAAACTAAGTCTAGGTACTGAGCGCGCGCGATCGCTTGCTCTTCAGTTACACAGGCTCCCATGGCGATGTCCCGTGCAATCTTGGGGACAAAGGAAGTTGTAAACCAGTCGGTGAAGATTTGATTAGGTATCCAGAACTTGATCAATCTGCGACGCCTTCTCCACTCATGAATATGATCGGAGATATGTGTAGCAGTATCCTGCTTAAGAGACGTAAGGAGGTGAGTCCCCGTCTCATACCGAATGAGTAACTGAAAATGAGTCAAAAATGCCATAGCCAACGAATTAAAATCTTGGAATGACGCTCGAGTTAACTCAATGTACCATTTAGCTGCCGAACCAGTGAGGGTCCTCTGAAAGAGGCGAAGCCGGATCGAATCATCGAGCCATGAATTTGACGAACACCACAAGTGATACGTCATCGCATGAGCTTGAGGATCTTCTCCGACCTTCCCATCGAATTTGGGACAGTCACTTGGTATTTTGGTTGGAACTGGCAGCCACTGTGGGTTGTGCAGAATGGGATCATTCGTCAACTTTGACACATCGGGCAGTTCCAACGTCGCTAAAAATGGTAGCTGCGGATTAAAAGACATTTGTCCCGGATACGAAGTAGAACCAGAATTCCATCCAGTTCTTGGTTGCCCCCATTGCCCTTGTCCCGATGGGCCAGGCCCAAATGGGCCTTGTCCAGAAGGATTTTGACCATAGGGGTTATTCCCAGAACCGGGTTGTTGATTCTGCCCCCCAGCGCCCCATTGGTTACCATACTGGCCAGCAGGTTGTTGATAATTTTGATAGGGATTACCCTGCAGCTGTTGGTAATTTTAGTACGGGGTATATTGATTTTTCCCCTGGGGTTGCTGGTATCCGTACTGAGCCTGAGAACCAGGCGGCATTTGATAACCAGATTGGGATTGATATCCACCTGAATGCTGGGGTTGGGATTGATACCCACCCGAATAAGGAGGCTGGGCCTGATACCCACCTGAATAAGGAGGCTAAGATTGATACCCGCCAGAATATGGAGGCTGGGATTGATACCCGCCAGAATACAGAGGCTGGGATTGATACCCACCACAGTATGGAGGTTGGGATTGGTACCCACTTGAGTAAGGAGGTTGGGATTGGTACCCACATGAATACGGAGGCTGGGATTGATACCCACCTGAGTACGGATGCTGGGATTGATACCCACCTGAAAGAGGAGGTCGGGATTGGTACCCGCCTGCATGCTGAGCCGTCTGTCCAGAAGGTTGTCCTGGTCGGATCTGAGACAGCCCTGTTCGCCCAGAAGGTCGAGCTTGCTGAGTGAGGGGCTGCCCTTGCGCAACCGAGGATTGTCCTTATTGACCAGAGGGCTGCTGAGTGGTAGGCCGGCCTTGCTACACGTAAGGCTGGCCCCCTTGCCCAGAAGGGTTACCTTGCTCGTTTACGGGTTGACCTTGCTGCCCATAAGGTTGTCCCTGGTTCCCATAAGGTTGCCCTGAAGGGTAGCCTTGTTGGGTACCTGGTTGACCTTGTTGGGCATTGGGTTGTCCCGGGTTTCCAGAAGGTTGCCCAAGATATGTAAAATCCGGACCACTAGAGACCAAAGGTTGTCCCTGATTGGGTTGTCCTTGTGGGCCTCCCTGTTGACCTGGGTAATTTTGACCATCATACTGTTGCCCATGATTAGGCTGCAAGTAGGGTTGTTGACCCTAGTAGGGTGGTCCTTGCTGTCCTAGTCCCGGATGGTACTGGCCGCCACCATAGCCGGTGGTACCCCAAGCCACGTTCAATGGAACATAAATCTCATCATAAAGTATTTCAGGCAAGGATGTAAACAAGTAATGATTCTCAGGATCATAATATGGGCCTTGCTCATCTGGGTTCTGGACATTACGCAAGTATTGAAAATATGCCTCCTCTGTCGTCATATGATTGGAAGAAGGAGGAGCACCACTTGCGGGGTGCACAACTCTAGAAGCAGGTGACAGTTGACCACTTTGCGTTGGACCTCGAGATTGGCCCGCGGCAGAAGTGACAGCTGATGACACTGTGACGGTACTAACAACTAGAGTTGACGCCGCGACACAAACGGTCGGGTTGGATGGGACTGCTGTAACAGCAGTATGACGGACTTGGGAAACAAACGGTCCTGTGGTAGGGACGATGTTTTGATCCCAAACGGAAGAGGAAGCTGCCGAGTTCATAGCATCCCTCAAGGATCTGTAGCGTGTCGGCACCATGACACCCAAAGACGTAATGGTGTAGGGCGTAGAGATGATGGGGGATGTCGCCGGAATGGAAGTATCTATACTCGACATAACGGACGGGCCACTCGACACAGGAGAAGTGTCACCCATATCGGAAGAGGCCATCGGAGATGGGGCACCGACAGGAGTGATAGGAAAATCCTCGTCAGAGGGCTCCCAAATAGGGTTGTAAAAGAACTCGTAGAAATCGTCTTCTAGAGCTCGAGAATTCAACGGTTGGATGCTCGGAACAATGGGAAGAGTCTCACAGACCGGAGTTTCAGGGGCAACAGAAGATGGAGACCCTTCGTCACTTGGGATCGAAGATGAAGTTGATGGATCCGCCAGGATGACCAAACAAAGACCCTAAACAAGCTAACGATAAAAACCTACTCAAAACTAAATGCACACAAGATCTAACCAGGTAAAGTTATCGTGGGCAAATGAATTTTTAAGACACAAGAACTGAACTTGACCTTTTCATGTTTCGAGAGTCGAGAAAAGGACGAAAATATGACTCTATCTCCTTCGAATGTTTAATGAGCACGAAGTGACAAGATGCTCACTTACACCTTTTCTTTTAGAGAGTCTGAAAAGGATCAAAAGTGACTGATCTGGAGATTCTAAGCAAAAGGTTTACCAAGCAACCCGTAAAACTGCTTATACACCTTGGCAATCGTATGAGAACCAAGGACTTTTCGTACTGCAGTAAATCTTCCCGAATGTTGTGTTCGGTGCGTTACAGTTCACAAGGCGGCAGACTTGGTTTCCTATGGATAAAGGATGCAAACCTAGTGGAGTCTCCCCATATATACGCGACAGTACGTGGGAGCCCAAATCCATGCTAGACCACAATTGAATCACACCAGGAGGAATCACCCAACCTTAATGCGAAAACAAGAGTGACTATGTTTAATGACGCCGGAGCACGTCTATAGCCTAGACCTCGAGATATTTGCGTTAAGTTCCAATGCGTTTTTAGATAAATTTGGTTTATTTTACGGTTGATCTTGAATTAAGTTTTTATTTCAGGTCCTACCGTATGATCTCTCAAAAATACTTATATGCAAACTATATGCCAAAGAACATCATTTCGTTCGATGAATTCTAACTATGAGAAGGCTAGGAATCTTTCAATCAAACAAAACGAACTCAAGCAATCAAACAACCTAATGCAACTAACAGCAAGGAAATGAAACTTTTCTTTTTTGAAAACACAAATCAACGAAATGTCCTTTTCCTTTTGACTATTTAATGCAAAAGATGCTAGTTTGCTTTTCTTTTCAATGGCACAAAAGTGATTAAAATGATTTTGAGAGACAGCTACATTAAGCAAAGAAATGAAATTACTCAATGCAAACACAAGAAAGTTCCCAAGACACTAAAAACCAGTTTCCCAAATCAAAGGAAAACAAAGGCTTATGAGCTATGTGATCTAAGCTCAACAAGACAAAAAGGAATTCAAAGGAGGAAAGCAAGTCGCTCAGAACACAACCAAAACACTTCCAACAATCACCAAGCGAATGTGAAAAACAAATCTGAAGTTGGATGGTCAAACAAGAACACAAGATCCCAAACGGAAGGCTTGACACGCACACGGCCACTAAATGCCCTAGGGCTTGAGTGCGAAATCAATGGAGAAAAGCAAACACCCAGAGGATAAGAGTTCAAAACCAGACAAACGATGATTCAACACACTCCAGCAACTGTAAAAGTTGAGGCAAAATGCAAACCAAGCAGCAAAAGCGAAAAGGAAGGCTTTGCAAAACCAAAAAACAAGTAATAAAGGAAACCTTGTGGAACAAGACTTCGCAAGCAAGTATGTCACAGTTCAGGCAAAACAAAACGAGTCATAAACCAAGTGGAAAGAGCAGGGGACAGTGAAACCAAGAGGTTCAGGAAGCAAATTTGGGCAAAAATGAATTCTACAGGATCAGCGCGGGTGACCCTCAACAACAAAGCGATGACGGGACAACGCGCGTAGCAACTTTGCGTTGTCAGCGCGGAAGGACACGGATAAAGGGCGCTGGCCCGAAAACAAGGTCAGCGCGACTGTTAAATGTACAAGCGCGATGACAGGGAAAGCAAAGAAATAGATGTGCGATGTCAGAGCGACTTTTCTGATATAAACCACGCTGAGGCTAAAAATCAGGCAAAATTGAACCAAAAACTCCCAAACCAAGGCAACAGCCTTTTAAAACAATTAAAGCATTTCCCAGAATGAACCAGGAAACCAAAAACAGAGAACTAATCCCCAATATTTTACAAGAGAGTAATAATCAAACTCAAGAACAAGGATGAACAACAAAGAGACAAGCAACGCTCCCCAGCGGAGTCGCCAAATTGTTGGAGAGGTAAATCCCCTCTACGGATAGAGGCAATCCCTACTAGCCCAGAACGGGTCTAGCAACAATCAATCAATGCTACTCTGCAAGTTCCTAGTTGCAATTAACAATTGGGTAATGAACACCTACTTGGATTCCAGCGCTATTTGTTTGATGAAGAGATGCCGCTCTCACTCCTTCGCTCTGGTTGGTCACGATCCTCCACTATCCTCACAGATGGACACCTGCACATGCAAAGAGAGAACAAACACAAGCATGAAATCTAGTAAAAGAAACTATACATCAGTCAGAAAGGATGTAATTCACATTAACCATCATAAGACAAATGAGAATGGAACCATAACAGTAGTCATCTATCTTTTATTAATCAAAAACTGAGAAAGGTACAACCAATGTTCTGATGCTGAGTCCTTCTCAAGAGGGTCCAGCCAGCAAGTCTCATAAGCATTCACCCTTGGAGGTAGATCTCCCAAGACAAACAATTCTCTCTCTCACACAAGGCAACAAGACTTCACAACCTTCCTTAAGCTCTCTAGCAATCCACACTTAACACACCAAATGCCTATTAAGAGCAGCACTAATGCACTATGAATTCCTCTATGTCAAAGTCTATATGTCCAAAAAAACTAGCTGCTCATGGCAATGGTGGAGGCTTATATAGGAGAAGGAGTCTCCATGAATAGGAAGGATGAGCTTATCTCCAAGAAAGGTGGCTCATAAGGCGAACAGACATGCCATAGAAGGGAGGGCGACCTTTACAAAGCCAACAACCAGGTCTGGAGTCATCTGGAAGGCTGGTTGTTAGAACAAACTCGCCCAAATAGGATCAGCGAGGGTGCATAACTGGACTGGCGTGCTGGCATCGCATCCCAATAACAGAAGAAGTCTGGTCAGCGCGATTTAATACAAGTGAAGAGTGCGCTGGCTATGAAATTCGATGAGCGTGGGAAACCCGTGTGCTTCCGCGTTGGCAGCACATCAGTTGCACTATCATCCGCCAGTCAGCGCAGTTATTTCAATAATAGTCGCGATGATCAAATAAACTTAGGCAAAGAGGGTTTTTTGGCCATTTCAGAGAGCATGAGCATGATGGATTTGATTTCATGACACAGTAGGGAGACTGACAAGGAGACAGTGACAATTTACTGTGTAACAACCACACTTCCACCCACAAGAAACTATTATCCATTTCATACCATGTATCCTATTGGAAACCAATTGATGGGGGGGCGTTGGGCGTGAGATCTCCCAAGGGAAGTTTTAGGGCTAAGGGCCCATATTTTGGTCCAATTTTGTAGTTCCAATGTAAAGACTCTACATTTTGTGGGCACGGAGTGCGTAGTTGCTAAAGAGTCATATGGTTATCTGCCCTTATTTTGATAATGTAATGTCGGCTGTAGAAGATCTACCCATGGTTCGCGGACCATGGGATTGTATAAATAGAGCTCAGCTCTAAGTAGTTAGAGACACAATGCCTAAGCAATGAAGATGTATGCGAGATAGCTCTGAAGTGTAAGTATACGTTTTGGGTTGTAGCATAGGTATAGGCTCTGCAACTGAGTGTGCAGAGGCTTAGAAGTCCGTAGCTGAGTGCATAAACACCTGCAGCTGAGGGTGTAGGGCAAGTCGAGTATGTAATCATCTAGAAGTATTAATAAAGAGAAGTTTTATCATTTATGCATATGTATGTTCGGTTTATGCATATGTTATCTTGGGTATGAATTTCATTTCTAATGCTTATATGATGCACAAATGTGTATAACTATATTGGTTAAGTGAACGCAAGTAAGAACATCTGTTTCTGCAAAGCTAATTAAGATTTGTTAATAAGATAAGTAAGATACTTAGCCTAGTTTGGGAGATAGCGCAGTTCGTTTCCCTAGCAGTGCGAAAGGACTTTAGCCCCTGGTTAGGGCTGTGCGGAAGCCGATTGTAACACTTCGTGAAGGTACTGAAGGGAGAAAAAAGAGTGAAGTAACCTACATGAAGGTAGGTATAGTTGGAATAAACCAACATCACAACCATATCAAGGGTGTGGAAACTTGGTTCTAGTATCCCCCCATATTGCTTTGGGTGAGACTTCAGTCCGTGCTTTCCGAGTTGATGCCGAAAGGGCCAGTAGTAAAGGGATTTTTTTAGCTAACTAATGTTGAACCTGGGTTAGACCCCCTCAAGCCAACAAATGGTTTTGTTGCCAAGACCGGAATCTGTGTGAGAGATGTGATGTCGTATCATTGGAATCCAACTAAGAAAGAAATTGAAGACTGGTTGGACAAAAGGATTCACGAGTTTGTGGCATAGGAAAACAGAAACTTGTGATTGTCAAAAGAACATTGGTTAGACAACTACCTATATATAGAGATCCACGAAATCTTTTTCGCTTCCTTCCCTACTGAGCTATACGAGTGGATCGTGAAGCTAGCAGATAGCCAAGGAAGGTGGAAACTTGATGGTCCTATTGTGTGGACCCCAGAGCTAGTGCGAAGGTTGGAAGCATCAAAGGATAAGATCACACACACCGTCGATCATTGGCTCTATCACATTATAGGATGATTCGTTACTAAGTTCATGGTTGGCAACTCACTCAACTATAGCGAGGTAGAGTAACGCTTTTTCAAAGGATTGCAAGGTAAGTACATAAAATATTTTAATACTTGGATTAAAATTTTGTTGTGTGAAAATCAGATTATGCAGTTACCCCGATGTTCGGGTCTATGTGAAGCTGAAGAATTTACAGAAACAAAGGGAATAAGGGTCCAGAGCATAACCCCTTGATTTCACCTCCACGAGGGGATGAGTAAGGGATCATGAAGGTCTCTCCAAGAAGTGCTATTCATCTAATAAGACAAGGAATTCCATGAATACCACCTCCGCCTGCACCACTGGCTTCACCGCCATCACCTCCATCTTCACCCATACCACCTCCACCACCACTGTGATTCAGTATGGCGAACACAGTGAAGTAGCCTTTGTTCAAAGGCTTGGGAAATGAGGATCCGAACCAATTCTAGTTCATAGTGAAGGCTGTATGGGAAGCTTAAGGTGTTACAGATGACAACATAAAGAAAGAAACACTGGTTAGCACCTTGCAAGATCACGCTCTAACTTGGTATATTAAGTACTCCAACAATAACCCAAATGCGAGAGTAGAGGACATCTAAGAAGCACTAAATAGGGAATTTAGCAAGCCTAAATATGAAGCGCAATTGATCATTGGATTCAAATAAATCATGATGCTACCAAGTGAGATGCCTTGGGAACTAGATCTGAGGCTGAAATGTACGATCCGTGAAACCAATATGAATTTGACAGATGGACAACATCGCGAGTGGTTTATGGCTTCTCTACTACCACATTTAAGAAGTGCATTGTTGTAGTAGAAGATAAAAACTCAGGCAGAGGCCCTGGAGATTGCCATGAGACTACATGAGACCCCGATGCAAGGTCCTAACCTAGGAGTTCAACAGATCCACGTGTAGCTAAATAATTTGTGCCTTCAGATGTAAAGCTTGAAGCAGGATAGGACGATTCAACTAGAAGTGTGTGAAGAAGTATGGTGCGTGAAATGCAAGAGTTAGGGTCATGAAAAAGACCACTACCTAATCTTTACAAATTTCCTTGTAGAAGGAGGACCAATGCCTCTAAGGCTGGAAGCTCAAGCAAGACCTAGCACAGTGCCTACTTTGTGGTGTGCTATTTGTCAGGTAGTTGGAAAGAATGCCATGGATAACTGCTGCAGAAGTATACACAAACTCCACAACAATTGTTCTCTAACTTTTGTAGATCGATGGGACATGACGAGTGTACTTGTAGGAGTTATGAATTGATGATGGATAGAACTCCCACCTATAGGGTTCAGGCTAAAACGCAGCCCCTTGAACAAAATGCAAGGCTGGCACGAACAAGATTTTAGGGGCGTGGACGAGGCAAAGGTAGAGGAGGACCCGGTAGAGGTTGTGGACAGTTGATTTTCTACAATTGTGGAGGACCAAGACACTATGCCCGCGATTTCACTAATCGAACACGCCCATTGTGTATGTATTGCACATTGTTTGATCATGAGACATAAGATTGTCCTATGTTGCTAGCTACGATACACGACAAAGGAGCGCTACCACATCCTCCGACTCAGAACCTGCATATGATGAGGTTTGAGCCACACGAGGAAGATACAAACATAAATATAGTGCTCTGAAGTGGAATTGCAATGGAAATAGCCGAAAGACAATAATTGGGTTTGCAAAGCCCCTGCAAAAGAAACTGAGTTTTATTTGGAGCGTGCTCGGGAAACCTTCATGGAAGCTAAGAAGATCTTACTGAGGCCTCCACTTCAAGAGGAAAAGATCAGCCTGAGGCAAAGATGGATCCCTCCATGCTTACAACTTTCCCGAAAACCTATATGAAGTTACTGCATGATAGTAAGGTTGTGAAAGGGTCATAGGAACTCATCAACAGATGTGCTGGAACCGCGCTAGGAGATCTGCACATAGTCCAAAAGATCGGATAGCATAAAACAAGGATGGGGCATGAGATGAGACTTACTGCATAGATCGGAGAATACGAGATGGATCAAGTCATTATGGATTTGGGATCAAATGTGAATGTGTTACCAAAATAGACATGGGAGAGAATGGGAAGACCTGTGCTACAATGGTCTCTGATTCAGCCGAGAATGGTGAATCAACAAAAAATCATACCCATGGGGCGATTGCAGGTAGTAACTGTGGATATTGAGGAAGCAAGCGCTCTGGCAGGTTTTGAGGTAATAGAGATTGTTGATGACATCAATCCCTACCCCACACTCCTAGGAATTGACTAGGCTACTGATATGAATGGGGTAATTAATCTGAAGAAGCAGAAGATATCTTTGAGAAGAAGTCATTGCGCGTAATAATAACCCTGGATCTTGCTGAGGGTTCACGCTATACAGAACCAGCCCGTAACTGTGAAATTGTTGATGACCTGGACTGCATCTACAAGATAATAGCGCGAGACCAAGACTGGGTGAATCCCACTATGGATGGGCAGATTACATGGGAGTGTGAGAGGTCCTGCACTTCGGATTCTTATGAAGAAGTAGAACGATGGAAAAATTGGTTACACAAAGTAACTACGTTGAATTGCAATGTGATGACCTAGTCGTTGTGTGGTGTGTCATCAGAAGAAAGAAATATGCCTACTTATGATGGCTTAAATAGGTAGATACCTTTTTGGATGCATTTGAAATGGAGGTGTCGGAAAAGAAACGCTTCCAGGCCTTGGACTGGGTACTGTGCGCTACACCTGCGAGATGGTGCGGTACACACAAAGGAGCTTTGATGATTGGCGCGAATGTAGGATAATGATGCAAGCATGATTTGGGAAGCCTAAGATGCAACTGACAGACAAGTATGATGGACAGGATGATTCGTGTGCACATCTGGCCAAGTGGACACAGGAATATGGAGAAAAACCACAACCTGAGTGAGTGCACCTATTCTGTCATACCCTAGATGTTATACCAATGAACTGGTATATAGGAATAGAGCTCCACCATGGGACAGGTGAGTGGGATATCCTGCACGAAGGATTCATGATGACCTTCAGTTTTGAGGATGGGTGGGATAGTATTGATGAAGTGCTACAAGAGGTAAAAGCAGTGATATTTAGGATACCGCAGGAGCCTTTAGACCTGATTTAGCCTGAATGGGCTACTTAGCTGTGTCGTATGCTGGAATGTTAGAATGTAATTTCTAAAGAGGAGGATGATGATCCGCGGAATATTAACATTCAGAAATAGAAGGCCACCACGAGGTTCAAGGACCATAGGTTGAGAACCCTGATATAACCACACCAGTGAAAACTAAGTAGGTGAACATTGGTACGGAGGCAGAACCCAAATTTTCAAAGATCAAAGACTACTAGGATGACGCGATGGTCGATAAGGTTGTTGAGTTACTCGCGAGTATCAGGACTTATTCCTGA
The DNA here is from genome assembly GCA_000404065.3 of Pinus taeda. Classification (NCBI taxonomy): domain Eukaryota; kingdom Viridiplantae; phylum Streptophyta; class Pinopsida; order Pinales; family Pinaceae; genus Pinus; species Pinus taeda. The sequence continues at coordinate 49,976 of APFE030631133.1, read as the reverse complement.
CCAAGTTTACAGATTTGAAAGGAATAATCAAAGATCTAGGAGTGATGAAGATCACGTTAAAGCTCGATGCAAAGCCAGTTAAGTACAGGCCTTATCGCTTAAACCTGAAATACAAGGAGAAGGTCCATGTAGAACTAGACAAAATGCTCATGGCAAGCATCATTGAGCTTGTGGAAGAATCCGATTGGGTAAGACCAGTGGTGGTGCAAGAGAAGAAGCAGAAGGACGAGATAAGGATATGCATGGATCTCAGAAAATTGAATGACGCTTGTATGCATTATCCATTCCCAACTCCATTCACAGATGAAGTGTTGGAAAATGTAGGGGTCAGGAAGCATATTCTTTCACTGATGGGTTCTTGGGGTACCACCAGATCAAAATCATGCTGAGGATAGGAGCAAGACAACCTTCGTGACTGAGTGGGGTTGCTTTCAATATATTTTTATGCCATTTGGATTGAAGAATGCACCAGACATATTTTTGCGCGTGGTTGTTGCGGCATTTAAGGAATATATTCATAAGTTCTTGGAGGTCTATTTCGATGATTGGACTATATTTGGGCTGGTTAAGCACCATGTAGCGAGCTTGCGCTTGATGTTGGATACCTGTTAAAGTTTCCAAATCATGCTCAACCTCAAGAAGTGTCTGTTTCTCATTCCTTTTGGGAACCTATTGGGGCATGTGGTTTGTAGACAAGGGCTGATGGTAGACCCAGCGAAGATTGTGATGATTCTGAACTTGGAAGCACTGAGAAGTATGAAGCTGCACACTACTCTTGGAAATATAGGATATTACAAAAAGTTTATCAAAGGCTATGCCCAGATCACTGCGTTGATGGAAAAATTGTTGAAGAAGGATGTCACGTTCTGCTGGAACAACGACTCTAAGAAAATCCTAGATATATTGAAAGAAAAGATGGTTACTGCATTGATTCTTATCTTCTTGAACTTGAAGAAAGAGTTTCATGTCCATGTTGATGCATCGTGTATAGTGCTAGGGGTAGTGCTAACACTGGAAGGTGGAGAAGACTTGGATCACCCTATCGCGTTTGCAAGTCGTAGATCATCCAAAGAATAGAAGCATTATTCCACCACTGAGCACGAGGGGCTAGCTATGGTATATGCACTCCAAAAGTATCGACACTACTTGCTAGGAGGCCACTTTAAGATGTATACAGACCACTTCGCGCTAAAGTACATGGTCAATAAGCTTGTGCTGGGGGAGTAGATTTGTAGGTGGCTTTTATTGTTCCAAGAGTACGATTTTGAAGTTGTTGTGAAGCCTGGACGATTTAATGTGGGATTAGACCACCTGTCGTGCATCGAGACAAGGGAGGAACCTACTAGTTTGGAGGATGGATTACCTGACGCGCATCTCTTTGATGTGCACGTAGCAGATGGACATTCTGAAGATATAATACACTTTCTAACAACTAGAACTGTGTCGGAGGGATACTCTATCCAGCAAAAGAAGGAATTAGTGGTGTGCACGACAGACTTCTCTGTCATTTCTGGGTGTCTATACAAGATGGGGAATGATGAAATATTGCAAAGGTATGTACCTGAGTTTGAATGAAGCAGCATCCTTGCGGATGCTCACAAGGGCACCATGGGAGGACATTATGCAGGAAGATTCTACGCGCCAAGTTGTGGTGGCCAACCCTCCATCAAGATTCGAAAGCATATTGCAAGGCATCTGATGTATGTCAGTGAATAAGAAGGCCATTGTGGAGGGATGAAATGCCTTTGAATCCATGAATGCCATTGCAACCTTCCGAAAAATGGGTAATAGATTTTATACCACCCATTAAACCTCAAGGAAAGACAAGTGTGAGGCATATTATCACTATAATGGAGTATTTGAATCGTTGGGCAAAATCACAGTCGGTGATGGATTGCGTGGGTGCGACAGTTGCGAAGTTTCTATTTGAACATGTATTGATGTGATTTGGATGTTTGAAGATCTTGATGAGTGATCGTGGTATGCATTTCCTGAATGAGACAATCAACACACTAACGGAGGAATTTCAGGGATATCATCAAAAGAGCACATCTTATCACCCACAGGCTAATGGGACAGTGGAGGTGTTCCACAAAGTGCTTGAAAATGCACTGACCAAGGTATGCAATGCGTAACGAAGTGATTGGGACTTACGCCTACCTGTAGTGTTATGGTCTTATTGAGTGACATGCAAGAAACTGATGGGATAGACACCTTTTAGGCTTGTCTATGGAGTGGAAGTTGTAATGCTTATGGAATACATCGTGCCTAGTCTATGCATAGTAGCACTCATAGGTATGACAGATCGTGGAGCCCTTGAAGAGAGGCTCACACAATTGGAGGAACTAGAAGAAGAGGGATTTTTGGCTGGATTTCACCAGCAAGTCCTAAAGCAGTGTGAAAAGGCATGGCACGATCGACACATCAAGTTGTGCACATTTAAGGTAAATGATCTGGTTTTGATGTATGATAGTAAGTTTGATAAATTCCCTAGAAAGTTCAGGATGCACCGGTTAGGGCCATATATTATTAAGGAGACTATCGATGGAGGCACGGTACAACTGGTCAAGTTAAATGGAGAACCCTTCCCAGGAAAGGTGAAGGGCAGTCGCTTGAATCCATACACCGACGATGTGACTATATGGACATAGCACAGTCTTAGTGCTCCAGGCAATTTAAAGGAGGCACGGGACTATAAAATACATTGCTCGATAGCTGCGCGATGTTAGGATTGTTTGAAGCAGCAAAGTGTCACAGGGTCCGTGACAACGCGAGGATAGTTGTGCTGGCATGCAGGTCTACTGGAAAGTGACCGTTAAAGTCACTATTCACGATTTGATGGTTGGTTTCAGGCCAAATGGGCGACATGCATTTAAGGCGAATTTTATGGGTCAGATTCTTGGAAATCTACTGCCAATCTAGCATTAATGGGTCGAATGTGGGGGGAAGGGTCGAATTCAAATTCAAAATGGTTTATAAATTACAAGTGGTTGTCCAGCAAAAAACACTTGGCATTTTGAGAAATGAGTTGTTGCGCTATCAAGTGTATATGGACCTGTCATACTTTGAGGCTTTGAGAACAAGTTTAGTGTTTGAAACATTTCCAAAGGAGATGCAAGACCTTCTAACTAGGCTAATGTCAACACCCATGGAAGCCGTGCAAGAAATTGCACAAGTAGAAGCCCCAGAGAGCACCGAAATGATAGTTGAGGTCCCTAAATCACCCTCCACATTGAGACCTAAGAAGGACAAGTAGGCTATGATTCCCGTGCGTGGCTTCCCAACAAATCCACAAAGGATCAATCTCACCTTGCAGGAAAAGGGGAAGGCTATTAATCTGGAGGTCGACGAAGAGGAGTTTGAAGAAATCCTGGTGGATGAGGAGAGCGAGGATGTAGAGATGGAAGTTGAAACCTAGGGTGCGGACCCTATTACCCAGTTACCTGAATATATTCCTCCGTGAAAGGGTAAAGCTAAGGTGCTAAAGGATATAGATGAGAGCAAGAGATCTTTTCAAACTCCGCTACTCCCAGAAAATATTATTTTTGAGGGAGCCCACTTGGGATGGGTTCCCATGTTGAAATTTGAAGATTGGGACCTCACAGACCACGAGAAGTTCCTGCATTCAGCGACTGCGAAGCTAATGCACTAGAAGATGGACACGATGGCTGGAATGGTTGAATTGGAGCCACGCAAATGGCTCAGAGGTGTAGAGAAAGCTTGGTTGCTAAATTTTGCTCTAGGTGCCACATTATTACCGTGCCCTAGTGACCATCTTTGTCATCAAGAAGCTGCTCTGCTTGCTGCATGGTGCTTATGGCTGGAGGAGCCCATCCCCATCATAGACCATCTAATTCAATGAATTACATGGATACCTTACTTAGGAGAGGATCCAACAAACATTTTAGAGGGAAAATGTGGCGAGTTGGCCCTCGTGGAGGCAATGAAAAAGAAGTTTAAGTTGGAGAAGAAGAAGCGAGGGTATGCCATCTCCGGCATCAACAACCCTGAAATCAAGGCCGTGACACAAATATTGACAGGAAGGTGATGTGGAAGTGCTGCGTGGATGAGGTGCTCACACCAGTAGTTGCACTAGCAGCCCAATGCGCGGAAGGAGTCCAGTTCAACTGGGTGAACTATCTATGTGGCAAGTTCCTTGCGAACTGTTGCGAGGCACAGGAGCAGGGCAAAACATTTCATTATGCATGGCTCTTGTTTTTTATCATACTAGTGGCATGGGAGCTACCCGAAGATAGCCAGTTCCCTTCGGTCATGCCAGACCTTCTAGAGGTAGCAAAGTACGCTTCACTATGGGTGACCAAGGACGTGCGATGGATCAGAGAAAGCAAGATATTTTGGGTGCTAATGGAGATGAACATCCAGATGGGGATCAATCGCAAGTTGTGGTTATCACCCACAGTCTACAACAGTTTGCAAAGATTTAAGAGTTCAAAGTAGATTTCCACCATGTCTTCATCAGGGTAAGGAAGGACCCTATGAAGAAGTGGCATGCTTTACCATATTTGGTGACTGACGATGTGATATTCACAATCTTTGAGTCTTGGCCACCGGAGTGGCATGCTCCAGCTGACTCCACTGTGGAAACAAAGGAGTCTATCATGTAGTGTAAGAAGGAAGAGACAAAAATTCGAATGGCGCAGTTGGCAGAAAAGCGCAGGAAAGAAGAAGCAACAACTAAGGCCCGGGCAGCGCGCGACACTGTGAAGTTGGTGGAACAGTAGAAAACAAGAGAAGAAGAGCGCAAAGGACAAAGGTCACCTTCACTCGAACCAGAGACAGACACAGAACAAGGTGGCGTGGACCCATAGACGACATCCACCCAAATCAAGTGTCCATGACCACAAGAGTAGAAAGTGTCGTGAAAGAAGACAAAGGCATCAAAGACTTCTTTCGACCCAATCACCCTTACGGAGGTGGATTTACATGATATCGACGAAACAGTGAGGGATGTCACTACAGAGGTCCTCTAGAAGTTTGAGGAACAACAACAGTTGGTATTGGGAGCGTTTCGTACAGAGTTGCAGGAGTTGCAGGTTCGTACTCCATAGGGTGGCGTAGTGTCCACCAACTTCACAGTCGGCACTTCAGCTGCCGAAGAGATGTTGTGCACAAGGGTGACCAACATGATAGTGCTACCAGATGGGGCATTTATTATAGAGAAGGAGGCCGACAGACCCATGGTGAGCAGTTTGAAAGGGGTAGGGTTGAACATGGCTATGCTCCCTCGGGAGACACTCTACTTACTACAAGATGGAATCATCATAGAACTTCGGGCCAGGGAGAGTCGCGAACTGCAGGTGATGAGCAAGCAATGCATCAACATGGAATAGTTGGGACTGCAGCTAAATGAGGTAGTCAAGCAGAATAAATAGATTATGCAAGTGATAGAGGAAGCATGTTAGATGGTCCCAGAGTCGGACATTCAGGCAGAAGAACTGGTGGAGGCGTGCATATGCAAATTAGACACGGGGGTATACGACACTAGAGAAAGATGGCCAGGGTTCAACTGGAGTTGAACTTGCAGATTGTAGAACTACAGTTGAAGGCTCAGCCTTCAACTCTGCCAAAAATTAGGGAACAACAAACCACTGCTGCTACAATAGCAACAACGTCGATTGACAACGCAATCGCAGACTGCATGCAACTATTTGAGCAGTCATTCTAGGTCCTAACCACTATGTGGGAGGACCCAAATGTGGAGTGCCTAGAGATAGAGGTGCATGAGCTGCAACATAAACACGATGAGGTAAAAGGGACCGCATAGATGGTTTCCCTTACACAAAGGCTTGCATGGATGTAACAGGAAAAGGGGCTCAAGGAATAGGTGGATGCTACTCGACACAAAGAAGTGGTCTTAAAAGTGTGCTTACAACCATGGATCGATGAGGCGTATACAATTATAGCCTCCTTTGAAGAAAATCTCGCACAATTTCAAGCAACTAAGAGAGGATTCAGGGTAGTAGTTCAATAGCTCCAGTCATCGAACAGTGCGTGGAGGAAGTCCAGAAGGAAACTGCTCAGTGCGCTGTCGAAGTCGCAGGGATCCAAATAGAGCTGGGAGGTCTTCACGCTAGATCTTCGCACCTACAAAGTTGCTCAAGGGCGAGTCACGATGTTTGTGTTGGGGGCCTGTTGGGCACAGGATCCCCCAAGGGTAGTTTTGGGGCTAGAGCCCATATTTTGGTCCAATTTTGTAATTCCAATGTAAAGAATCCGCATTTTGTGGGCGTAGAGTGCATAGTTGTTAAAGAGTCATAGGGTTTTCCACCCTTATTTTGATAATGTAATGTCGGCTGTAGAAGATATACCCATGGTCCGTGGACCATGGGATTGTATAAATAGAGCTCAGCTCTAAGTAGTTAGAGACACAATGTCTAAGTAGTGAAGATGTATGTGAGATAGCTTTGAAGTGTAAGTCTAAGTTTTGGGTCATACATAGGTAGAGGCTCTACAGCAGAGTGTGCAGAGACCTAGAAGTCTGTAGCTGAGTGCGTGGACCCCTGCAACTGAGTGCACAGGGCAAGTCGAGTCTGTAATCATCTAGAAGTATTAATAAAGAGAAGTTCTATCATTTCTACGTATTTATGTTTGGTTTATGCATATGTTATCTTGGGTATGAATTTAACTTCTAATGCTTATATGATGCACAAATGTGTATAACTGTATTGGTTAAGTGAATGCAAGTAAGAACATATATTTTCATGAAGCTAACTAAGATCTATTAATAAGATAAGTAAGATACTTAGCCTAGTTTGGGAGATAGCGCAGTTTGTTGCCCTAGCAGTGCAGAAGGACTTCATCCCCTAGTTAGGGTTGCACGAAAGCCGATTGTAACACTTCGCTAATGTACTGAAGGGTGGAACAAAGAGCGAAGCAACCTATGCAAAGGTAGGTATAGTTGGAATAAACCAACTTCACAACCATCTCAAGGGTGCGGAAACTTGGTTCCGACATCCTCCCATACTACTTCAGGTGAGACTTCAGTCTGCGCTCTGCAAGCTGATGCCGAAAGGTCCAGTAGTGTAGGGATTTGTTTGGCTAACTAATGCTAAGCCTAGGTTAGACCCCCTCAAGCCAACAAGGGACCTCCTAGCCTTTCAAGTCATCTTGCACCTCCCTAGTCCAATTCTAGGGAGCCTATGCCTTTTCATTTCCTAGAAACTTTAGATATTCATGATCTATTCAATTTGAATAATGACTCCATCAATGATAACTTACTTTGGCCTCCGATCCCGCATAATATTCCTGTAGATATTTCAAAGTTCGAAGGAAAATAGGCAGATGACTAGGCTACACACAGCACCACTTATCACCTATGGTGTGTATCGAATCCATGATTGACTATAGTATCTAGCTTAAACTATTTTCCCACACCCTTACTGGTAATGCTGGCAAGTGGTACATTGAGCTACCACACGCTTTAGTCAATACCTTTGGTTCCCTTGTGTTGTAATTTCTAAGGCACTTCCAGATTCCTATCTGCTATGAAATTAGAACAAAAATCCTTACTACCTTATGCCAGACATTTCCACCCACATCTATGATCACATCCATGCATGGAGACATAGACAGAGGCTTGTCAATGCCCCCTTTCTAGATTACCTCTTAAAAGTTTGGTTCTACAAGTCTCTTTTTCATGGCTGGTGTGGTTACTAAAGCCAATCTATTCGTCATTCCCAACATTTAGATCTGATCTATTCGTAATATGGCATGCTTTATGATTTTCTCCCTAATGCCCAATAAACTTCGAATGCTCCCACTACTCAACAAACTGGTTCACACACTGGCAATATTTTCGGCGCTACCTTTGGGTCTGTTGTAAAAAAACTGAGTGGGCAAGAAGCCTAGTTATTTGTTACTTCCTATATCACTCCTATTACCCAATCTAATTCTCCTTAAACTATTATGATCAACTCTATGTAGTCTACGCAAAAGCCTAGTAGTAAGAACAAGAAGAATAAGAACAAGACCATTCCTTATGAAGAGTAGCACACAACCCAGAACAATCCCAATCAGAAAGCCACTGCTAACTTTGACAAAGGAAATGAAAAAAATGTCAAGTTAACTTGTAAGATATGTGTTGAGGACCATATGACCTATAAATTTTCCCATCTTCAAGAGTGCATAGACCTCCTTGCACAAAGGGACACTGGCCAGACCCCTCTGATCCTCAACAACCCTTTTCCTGCTCAACACCAACAACATCTTGTATCAAACCCACCACCACCTCCGCAAGGGGGCAATGGTGGTTCCCACCCCCCTCCTCCTGGAGAAGGATCATCAAATCTTTACACCTTTGAAATGGATGATTTATAAACACGAACCAAGAACTATGGAAATATAGTCCCTAACATTTTGCACACTACCTTGAGCTCTATTCCACTATCGCCTAATGATCTGCATATCAAAAGGCTATCACTGACCTTATGATTTGTCCCCCTAAAGGGACACTTCGACGAACGGCACACAATACCTTTGCATGTGCTACCCAAAACTATAACATTTTAGAACATCTAGTACAATCACCCTATGCTATGTCTTCCCCCAAAGTATTACAAACCTACCCAACACAACAGAAAGCTTTTCTTTCAGCCATTAGTGGAGTTGATCCTCAGGATTCCAATATACTGATTTTCAACATGGAGAAAGGAAAGCCTTGCCTCTCCCATCAAATTTCATTTCAAGTGCAGGTCATGGGAAAAGGAAAATCCATTCACCACACCAACATTGATGAAGGTGCATCAACCTATTTAATGTCTACTTCCTTTTGGCACTCCTTAGGTTCTCCCACTCTCTCACCGCTATAAAATTCCCTAAAATATTTTGATGGTCACCCTTTCATGCCTAAAGGATACCTTTCTAGCTACCCCATCACTTTGAGTGGGGAAATTGTAACGGTGGATATCAAAGTGTAGATAGCCATCTTGACTACAATCTACTCTTGGGGTGTAGTTGGACTTATGCCATGACTGCCATTTTTTCTTCAGTCTTCTGACTCATCCTTTTTCCTTTGGATAGGAAAATAGTCATAGTGGATCAAATATCCTTCTGTACCCCATATTATTCCTTATTACCCAACAAAAATGTACCCTTAATGGGTGTCATACCTTACTCTTATGTCAGTATTGGTACTGGTCTTTTGAAGGGTTCCTCACTTTTATGATGTTTTCATCTCCCACTGCATGAGGTTCCATAGACAGTCTCAATGGTCTCTACTATGTTTAATGGCCCAACCAATCCTTGGATCCTCTCGGCCCCTTTTTCCATTGATTACTATGGAAACAAATGCCATTGTCACGATCCGAACTTGTTTATTAGGTTGCTCATTTTGCTTCTAACTCTCTCATTGATTTGGTCATGACTGATAGTACCACTTCCTCTCCCATCACCCCACCCTCTACTAATATCCTTACTGAAATCTTACCCTCTAACAAGGCTATTTTGGAAATCATTTCTCTAATTGAGCAGACCTAGGATAATTTACACTGTTGCACTTCAGTCTCTACCCCATCTAGCTCGAGTGTAACCACTTTACAAATCCCACCTTTTCATCAACTTGAGATTGTTCCTTTTGCTTATGTGACGATCCAAACTATGGATGCATAAGTTACATTGGGTAACCTTTCCAAAACCTTTACTCATCGATATCTCGATCAATACAGATATCATTGAAAATATTTAGATTGGAGCTGATTGCACTCCTGAGGAAATTGCGAGATTCACCCATCTCTTTAAGGAATTTTGCGATGTCTTTTCTTGGTCTTATGAGGAAATGTCCAGTATAGATTCATTTATTTTTAAGTATGAGATCAATACTATTGAGAATTCCAAGCTTGTCTTACAAAGACTTCGACCTATCCACCCTCGCCAAATAGCTGCCATCAAATCTGAAGTCAAGAAACTATTCAGTGTTGGCTTTATCTATCCCATTCACTTAACAAAATGCATATCTAATATGGTCCCTGTAGAATAAAAACAAGGTACCATCCACGTATGTGTAAAAATTTTGTGATTTTAACTCTGCTTGTCCCAAAGACAACTATCCTAATCCATTCATTGACCAAATTATCGATTATTGCATCGGTTGTGAATCTTTTTCTTTTATGGATGGTTTCTTGGGGTATAACCAGATCTATAACAAACCAACCAACCAACACAAAACCACCTTCATTTGTTCTTGGGGCACCTTCTCATATCGTAAGCTCCCATTCGGTCTCAAGAATGAGGGCGCAACCTTGTAGAGGGCTATGGACTATTCCTTTCATGATATTAGACACATTATTCAGGCTTGCTTCTATGAGCTTCCTTCTCATTCCAAGAAACAAACCCAACACCTAACTCACCTATGAGCTATTTTTCTTAGGTGTAGGTTCTATAAAATCTGTCTGAATCCTCAGAAGCATATTATTTGTTTAGTTTCAAGGATTTCTTGGATTTATCATCTCAAAACATGAGATATGGGTTGAACTTGATAAGGTCAAGGTGATTACTCAATTTCCCCCACCATAATTCATTCTTCAACTCCAAAATTTGCAAGGGAAGGAAAAATTCTTATGTTGTTTCATCATCAACTATGTCAAGTTAATGAAAGGTTTTATGCACCTAATAAATAAAGGAGTACCCTTCTTGTGGGACGATCAAGCACAAGGCTTGTTCAATGCCTTGAAAACAATGCTAACCTCAACCCCACTTTTAAGCCCTCTTGACTATAAACGTGACTTTCTGTTATACTTAGTAGCCTCACCATCCTCTATAAGAATGGTTTTGGTTCAAAAAAACGATGACCACAGTGAGCATGTGGTTTAATACCTCTCAAAAGGCCTTGTTGGCCCTAAATTACAATATTCACATGTTGAGAAAATGTCAATAGAAGTAGTCTTTACTATCAATTTCTTTTGAAATTACATCCTTTTGTATCAGACTACCATCATTTCCCTGGAGAATCCCATGAGCCACATTTTTTCTCGTTAAGTTATTGAAGGAAAGTATTCTAAGTGGATCATCATCCTCCAACAATTTGATTTCGTCTTTGCCACTACCAAGGTGAAAAAATCCTTAGTCTTCACAGAAGTATTATCAAACCTTCCCATAGTTGATCCAGATGAAGTAGCCCATGACCCTATTCCATATGAATTTGTTTATTTGGTCGACTCTACGAACCCATGGTATGGAGACATTCTTTTCTATCTCCAAACCCAACTTTTTTGCTTATATATATCATTAAATGGTCATCGTTGCATCCTCCACCATGCTAAGCACTACCTAGTTCTCAACGATAATTTGTATGGTTGTGGCATTGACTTAGTTCTTTGATGTTGTCTTACCCTCGACAAATGATCTGAATTGGATCCATAAAGAGTGATCAACAGAACCATGACTGTACCAACTTGGGACAGACTTCAAAGAATTCAAAATAGAGATAAAAAACACCTCTAAACCAGTGGCAGTGGTAGCCAGCATGGAACGATGAGGACCTCGGTCAAAGTGCACTGACCGAGGCCCATGGAGATTGCACGGGAGGCAAAATTAGCCCCTGGGAGGCCCAATTGGGAAATAGAGGAATTTTTTGATGCGCGATTAGCACTTAGTGCTAATCGCGCATAGCTGGGAAAAACCCTCAAAATGGAGAAGCCCCGAGCACTCGTCGCGTGGGAGCCAGGAAAACCGTGGGACAAAATTCTAATTGCTAAAGGCGGGACCCGCTCCAAAACCGACGGTATTGATCAGGGGCATACATTGGTAGTAAGCAGTTTTGATGAAAAAGGAGAAACTCCACTTAGTGCCCGACACGTGAAAGCAAAGGAGAGAGGAAACCGCCGCTCATCACGTGCTAACGGTCGAGCTAGTCAACTGCATAGGATGAGCGAATGGCGTCGGATCTGGATGCTCCAGATCTAACGGTTGAGATAGCGCCCAATGGAGAAGACAGAATTGACGGAGGGTTAAGCCACGATTTAGAAGAACTTGAGGTCCGCTTTGACCACCAAGGTGGCAGAAGACTCGTTCCACGACGTAACCAAAGAATTGAACTGATGAAAGGCTGGCGCAGTTTATAAGAGGACAAGTGGCCACTCCCTATGAGTCTGATGATGACATTGAGAATGGGGAACTCCCAGCACAGCTGCAAGCAGGAAAATTGACAGAGGTGGAAATGGAAGTGAACCGACATGAGCCTAAATGGCTTTAAATCCATGTACAGACCAGAGAGAGGGCATGAGTCGGGAACTAAAAGACGAAACACCAAAGATAGAAGATAGAGAAGAGAAGAACCAGTAAGGAAAAAAGTAGAAAGAAGACAGAGGGCCGAGCTGACCAATGGAACCATTGAGCACCAGAGAGCTTGAGAGACTCAAGCCATCCATAAGAGGATATGTCAGACCAGAGAGGTCAAAGAGTTGGCAAAGAAAAGAGTATTTGTACTCTAGTGGTTTGGGGAATCCAAAAACCACCTTTCCAAGCCAATCTGTTTCAGGAGACTCATATTGAGCTCCTTCATTGTAATTCTCTGCTTGAAGACACAATAAAAGAAGGCCACCACTGAGAGCTAGACCAGAGATGTAGCCCTGGAGGATAGGGTGAACTCCTTATAATTACTTGTGTTTTTGTATTTTCTTATTGTATTTCTGTGCCGTTTTCAATTTCAAGTTCTGTGTATTTGCAATCTGATCGATCCATTGATTAAATAACATAGACACACACACCAACATATGAGTCTGTAATACCTTCATTTAATAAATCTTTAACTAAGGTCACTCATACGGTGATTATCAAATCAAGTGGTATCATAGCTCTAGGCTATAAGGTTAGAAAAGCTTGTGTTTGTTTAGCTGTTGAATGCTCACTAGATCAAAGATCAAATTAGGAGAAGGAGAGTTGGTCGAAACTAATCCTGAGATTGGGAGAGTCTATCCTCGGAAGACAATGTCAGAGGAAGGTTTTGCAGGGCCAGACCTTCAATTCATAGAGAGTTTCCTAGCTATAAATTCTGTGGTAGAAGAAATGTATAGGGACTTTAGAAAGCATAAGGATGAAGGTTCATCAGGCTCCAAACAAGATAAAGAAGAAGATGAATCTCATTCCCATGACCACTCAAAAGGAAAAGGGAAAGAGGAAAACTTTCTCACACCTCCTAATAGCCTTGTGCATAATAAGAAAGCATCTTTGATGAAGCTAGATGTTAAATTTGACTTGCCTATATATGATGGAGAGTTAAATGCTGAAAAGTTGGACAATTGGATTAGACAAATTGATGTGTATTGCAGAGTACAAAACATCAATTTAGACAAGAGCAAAATTCAGCTGGCAAGCCTATGCCTAGGAGGCACTGCCTTGGTCTGGTGGGAAGGCAGAACCCAAGCTAACATAAAAAAACACGGTAAGACTATCGCTGTCTAGAGTGACTTTGTTTCTGTAATTAAGAAGTAATTATATCCATTGGCCTACATGCAATAAGCCATGATGAGTTGGCAAACTCTTCGACAGTTGAAGGGAAAAGTATGCAGGGGTACACTTGAGAATTTAGAAAGAGATCATTGATTCTAGGGATCTCATTAGACTCACCAGAGACTCTTTTGAAGTACATTGGTGGTCTACACAGCTACATGAGGCATACCATCCTCATGTTTAATCCCACTAGTATAGATGAGGTATTTGTACAAGCTACTCATCTAGAAGGCTAGAGGAAAGAATGGAAATCCAGAAGTTGGGGGAACATCCCAACCCACTGCAAGCAAGAGCAAGGAGAAAAGAAAGCAAAAGTGGAAAGCAAAGGAAGGCTAAAACTGCACAGAAAGGCAAGCTTCATGCACTCACTGTAAAAAGGATGGGCATGATGATGAGCACTGTTGGATTTCTGCATCCAGAGCTGAGACCTAAGAATTTCGAAGGCAAGAAGAAGAAGATTGTTGCAGCTATTCAGAAGGATTTAGTGTCAGACTCGGGAGATGAAACAATCATTGCAGCCACAGGTATAAAAGGTAAGAATTCTGAAGCATCTACTAGTAATTTTGCTCAATTTATTATTGATGAAGAACGTGAGAGAAAAAAGACATGAGCTTTTCCATATTCGAGTTATTTCCAAACATCAAAAGATTGATACTTTGTTTGATAGTGGCTCACAAGCAAATTTGATTTCTGAAGCAATTGTCAAGAAATTGGGATTAGAATCTACACCTCACAAGAAACCATACCATTAGGATGGTTGAACGATAAAGCACAACTACAAGTGACTAGACAGTGCAAACTCAAGTTTTCTTTTGGGTTAGCATTTGTAGATGAGGTTGAGTTAGACATAATTCCTTTGGATATATGAGGAATTGTTTTAGGGAGTCCTTACTTGTATGATAGAAAAACCATTTTCTATAGAGCTGAGAACAATTATCTACTTGTTAAATATGGAGTCAAATACTTTGTAAGATCTCATAAGCTCAAGAATAATTATACTCTCGTAAACTCAGGGCAGATGAAAAGAATGACAAATTCGTGCAAACAATTCTTACTAATGGTTGTAAAGGAAAAGAAACCTGATAAAACCAATGTATTTGAGGGTTGTAATGCTAAGCAGCAAGTTGATATAGAAAATATTGTTTCAGAGTATGATGTTCTGTTTCAAGAACCTAAAGGTCTGCCACCCGAAAATAAAATAGTACATGATATTATTTTGCAGCAAGATGTTCCATTGCCTAACATTGGAATGTACAGGTTGTCTGCTTTAGAGAATGTTGAAATCAAGAAGCCGGTGCAGGAGTTGCTTGAGAAGGGGTTCATCAGGCCTAGCACATCACCATGTGGGTCACCAATCATTTTGGTGAGAAAGAAAGATGGCTCGTGGAGAATGTGCATTGACTATTGAGCATTGAATAAGATAACAATAAAAAATCGTTATCCCCTTCCTTGCATAGATGATATTTTAGATCAATTGAAGGAAGCTGTTTATTTCACCAAGCTAGATTTGCACAGTGGATACCATCAGGCCAGAGTTGCAGAGCAAGATGCATGGAAAACTGCTTTCAAAACAAAGCAGGGATTGTATGAGTGTTTGGTTATGCCTTTTGGCTTAACCAATGGCCTTGCTACTTTCATGAGATTAATGAATGATGTACTTAGACCTTTTCTTGATGATTCTGTTATTATGTATCTGGATGAAATTCTAATTTCTAGTAAAACATGGGAGGAACACTTAAATCATGTCAAGGAGACATTAAATGTTTTGAAAAGAGAAAAACTTTATGTTAAACTCTCCAAATGTGAATTTGGCAAAACCTCCTTAAATTATTTGGGTCATATAGTAGGGGGCAGTGAATTGAAAATAGATTCCTCTAAAGTGGCAGTCATTGTAAAGTGGCCTAAACCCAAGTCCGCTACAGAAGTGAGAAGCTTCTTAGGAGCAGCACAATATTGGAGGAATTTCATCTCTAGATTTTCCTCAGTTGCCGCTCCCTTACATGCTTTAACAAGATTTAACAAGGTGTTTCAGTGGGGAGGCAAACATCAGAAAGCCTTTGACACCTTGAAGGAAAAGATTAGTACAACACCTATACTAGCACTGCCTGATCTACAAAGACCATTTGAGATCCAAACAGATGCTAGTGAGTATGCCATGGGAGTAGTGTTGACACAACACGGTAAACCCATATGTTATGCATTAGTCCAAAGTGTGAAAAAGTGGAAACATTACTTAATGGGAAAAGAGACAGTAATACATATTGATCATCAACCACTTCAATATCTACACTCCCAAACTAAATTGTATCAATCAAGGCACTACAGATGGATGGGTTTTCTACAACAGTTTCATTTAGTCATCAAATATAAAAAGGGCATACATAACAAAGTTGCAGACATGTTGTCTAGACCCATTGTAAATGCCTCTACTATACTTAAGCATAATTCTGTGCTACATGAAATCTACATTGAACAATATGCTCAAGATATAGACTTTAAAGATGTATATGCAACTTTGAGTCGAGGCAAAAGAGTAGAAGAATTGGATTATCATGTAAAGGACCGACTCTTATATCACTGTGGGAAACTCTGCATTCCACAAACAGACAGAGTAAAGATAATCAAAGAGGCACACACTTCTCTAATATCAAGTCACTTTGGGGTAAGTAAAATAGTTGCACGGCTGCAAATATTTTGTTATTGGGAAAAAATGAGTGAGGCAGTTTCTAGATATGTGAGAGGGTGTGCTATGTGTGCTAAAAGCAAGCCCAGCAATAAAAAGCTAGGCTTTTACACTCCATTACCAGTTCCTTCTCACCCTTGGGATAGTGTTTCCATGGATTTTGTTGGGGGACTTCCTAAGTCTAGAAAAGGTCATGATTATCTGTATGTGGTTGTGGACAGGTTCAGCAACATGTGAATTTTGATACCTTGTAATAAGTAGATTACAGCTGAATAAACTGCAAAATTATTCTTTGAACATATATGGGTTCATTTTCGATTACCCACTTCTATTGTATCTGGTCAAGACACCCGATTTGTGGGGAAGTTTTTGTCAAGTCTGTGGGAGCTGATGGACACCCAACTAAAGAAAAGCACAACTTTTCATCCACAAACCGATGGCCACACAGAAGTAGTCAACAGGACAGTGATCCAGTTACTTAGGGGATATTGCAGCAAACATCCTAAGCTTTGGGATGAAAATTTGTGTTATGTGCAGCATGCTTACAATGGAGAAAAACACTCTTCTACACAGAGATCTCCTTTTGAAACCTGTTTTGGTTTCACACCAAGGTATCCTTTGGATTTTGTCTTTGGTAAAGATACCACAGTTGATGGACACGGTGATGTGGACAAGGCAACTAGGTTCATTGAAAAAATCCAGGAGATCCACCAGGTAGTATAGGAACAACTCGAAAAGAGCCAAGCTAGATATAAGGCTAGGCATGACAAGCATCGGATGGAGCATAGTTTCCAAGTTGGTGACCAGGTATGGCTGTATATCAGTGAGGACAGGATGTAGGGTGAAGGTAAAAAGTTAAAGCCTATCAGGTATGGACCTTTTAGGATACTTGAGAAGATTGGTGAAAATGCGTTTTGCTTTGATCTACCAGCTTACATGCACATCTACTCAATTGTAAATGCAAATTGTTTGAGATTGTTTGAACTTTCAATGATTGAGGATCCTGAAGAGCAAAGTCAATTACACTCTATTGATGACCTGTTGCCTAAATATCTAAATGAATTGCAGGAAGACACAGTCTTGGACAGGAAGGTGAGGACAACGCGCAGAGGAGATGCTGAGTACCTTAGAATTGGACTCAAAGGTTCAAAGCCGAGCAGTGCAAAGTGGATTGAGATTGGGCAAGTGAGACAGAAGTACCCTCACTTAGTCGATGCTTGAAAGAAAACCAACTTTTGGTGGTCCAAAAGATTTTCAGTGGGAAGGCTATGATTCGAATTGGATCCATAAAGAGTGATCAACAGAACCATGGCTGTACCAGGTCGGGATAAACTTCAAAGAATTCAGAACAACGACAAAAAACACCTATAAACTAGTGGCAGTGGCAGCCAGCGTGGAACGACGAGGACCTCAGTCAAAGTGCACTGACCGAGGCCCATGGAGACTGCGCGGGAGGTGAAATTAGCCCCTGGGAGGCCTAGATCAGGAAAGAGAGGAAGCGCTAATCGTGCATTGCTAGGCGAAAACCCTCAAAATGGAGAAGCCCTGAGCACTCAGTCGCGTGGGAGCTGGGAAACCTGTGGGACAAAAGGCTAAGCACTAAAGGCGGGACCCACTCCAAAACCGACAGTATTGATCGGGGGCATCAATGGGCAGTAAGTAGTTTTGATGAAAAAGGAGTGATTCCGCTCAGCGCCGACACGTGGAAAGCAGAGGAGAGAGGAAACTTCCACTCATCGCACACTAACGGTCGAGCTAATCAACTATGCGAGAAGAGCGAATGGCGTCGGAACTGGGGGCTCCAGATCTAACGGCTAAGATCATGCCCGATGGAGAAGATGGAATTAGTGTAGGGTTAAGTCGTGATTTAGAAGAACTTGAGGTCTGCTTTGACTGCCAAGGTGGCAGAAGACTCATTTCACGACGTAACTAAAGAATTGAACGGACGAAAGGCTGGTGCAGTTTGCAGGAGGACAAATGGCCACTCCCTGTGAGTCTGATGATGACACTGAGAACATGGAACTCCAAGCGTAGCTGCAAGCAAGAAAATCGACGGAGGTGGAAAAGGAAGTGAACCTCCATGAGCTTGAATGGCTTTAAATCCATGTACATACTAGAGAGAGGGCATGAGTCGAGAACCGAAATACAGAACACCGAAGACAGAAGATAGAGAAAAGAAGAACCGGTAAGGCAAAAAGCAGAAAGAAGACAGAGGGCCGAGTTGACCAAAGGCAGCATCAAGCACCAGAGAGCTTGAGAGACTCAAGCCATCCTTGAGAGGATCTGTCAAACCAGAGAGGTCAAAGAGCTGGCAAAGAAAAGAGTCAGAGTACTCTAGTGGTTTGGGGAATCCAAGAACCACCCTGCCAAGCCAATCTGTTTCAGAAGACTCATATTGAGCTCCTTCATTGTAATTCTCTGCTTCAAGACACAATAAAAGAAGGCCCCCACTGAGAGCTGGACCGGAGATGTAGCCCTAGAGGATAGGGTGAAATCCTTATTAATTTCTTTTGTTATTGTATTTTCTTACTATATTTCTCTGCTGTTTTCCATTTCAAGTGTCTGTGTATTTGCAATCTGATCGATCCTTTGCTTAAATAACATAGACACACACACCAACATATGAGTCTGTAATACCTTCATTTAATAAATATTTAACTGAGGTCACCCATAGGGTGATTATTAGATCAAAAAAGTAGAA
The DNA here is from genome assembly GCA_000404065.3 of Pinus taeda. Lineage (NCBI taxonomy): Eukaryota > Viridiplantae > Streptophyta > Pinopsida > Pinales > Pinaceae > Pinus > Pinus taeda. The sequence goes on along the minus strand of APFE030631133.1, from coordinate 31,128 downwards.
CAAGTTCTTAATGAATGTTATGCCAAGGCATGTGGTGGCCACCTTTCGGGTATGGCTACTGCCTAAAAAATCTTGAGCATGGGATACTATTGGGCAACCTCATTCAAATATTGTATTACTGCAGTCCAGTAGTGTCATCCTTGTCAAGTCTATATAAAGAAAATGAGTTTGCCCCCTACCCCTATACACCTAGTTGTGTCTGTCGGTCCCTTTTCTAAATGGGGAATAGACTTCATCACTTGCAACCCCTCTTCCTTTGACAGTCACAACTACAATTTTTTTGTTGTAGACTAATTTACAAAATGGGCTAAATCCATTCCCACTTTCTGGGATGATCGATAAATTTCCACATTATTCCTGTTCAATTAGGTTATCTTTCACTTTAGCATGCCCCGCATAATTGTTACGGACCATGGTTCACACTTTCGGAATCACATAACGTCTGATTTAACCTCTATGCTTGGTTTTTGCCAAGATCATTCTTCTTCCTACTACCCACAGTCTAATGGCTAGGTTGAAGCCCTTAATGGAGTTCTCAAGACCATGATATGTCGGCTAGTAGGAAATCAAAAAACACGATGGCATAGAATGTTATATTTGTCACTTTGGGCATACCCGATGTTAGTTAAAATTGCTACAGACTTCACTCCATTTCAAATTTCTTACGGCTTGGAAGCAGTTCTACCTATTGAGTGTCATATTCCATCCCTTAAACTCATTGTTGAAATCCTACTTGATGCCACCACTAAAGAAGATAACTTGTTCTCACTTAATCATTTGGGTGAGATTGGTCAAGATGTTGCACTAGCTCTTGAAGCACTTAAGAGATACTGTTGACCTTTCATTAGATCAAGTCTCTCATACTTTAATAGCCCGCATCATCTTAGAGTGACCAGACATGCTAGATCATTCAAAATTTGTAATTCCTATCCGTCATGACCTCTTTCTCACCAAAGACTCATTTTGATTGGTTTATTCCTGCATCATAAGAACCCTTAATTAGTTTTTTTTCCTACAAAATTACCCTAGAATTTAAGAAAAAATATTTTTCTTATCACTTGGCCAACTAATGTGGCCTCCTTCACTCCACAGAGCATGCTAACTAGATTTTCTTTATGGGAAGATCATGCTAATGCATCCCCTGGTCTAGGCGACTGCGTTAACCTGAAAAGCCATTTATGGCAAGCCTAAAAGCTTAAAATTACCAGTAAAAAGAAAAAATAAGGAATGAAATGCAAGCTCATGATCAATACTCTTACCTGGAACTGGCAAGAAGTAGAATAGTTGCCCGGTGTGCTCACAATTTCTCGTGGAAGTTTTGTTCCTTTCTCTCTCCAAAGTACTCTCACCAACTTGAATTGGTGCAAATGAGGGTTGAATGCCCTTTTATAAACACTCTAGAGGTATGACTCAACTTAGCTAGTGTCTTTTGACTTAGTTACCAAAGAATTCACAGCAAAAACCATTTTCCGTCAACGTTTCAAATCCCAACCGAGATCCATCATCAGGACTTCTTGAATGCTTGATAGTAGAAGAGCTTAATTGAGGGATTAAATAGTAATGAGGAGAGTAGATTTAAGGATGAGATGAATGTCGACTTTGTTTTAATAATAATAATTGTAGATTTTTTAATAATAATTTTTGATTAATTTTTTATGAGTTATTATTAATTGATTTTTAAATATTATAAATTATTATTATGTTAGTCATTATTATAATTAAAATTAATTAATTTTAGTTTTAATATAATAATCATTATTGTAAGTATTTAGTAATTATTATACTAGTACTTCAAATAAGCATTTAATATTTAATATATGTGAAATATTCATTATTAGTACATATTGGTATTTAATTAATAGTAATCTTTAGTATATTGTATTAATATTTATCTTTAGCTAGTGTCATTTTATGAGCATTTCTTCTCTTCTTTGTTTCTAAATGCACCAGATAACTATTCTGCCAATATTTTTATATGATCTCATATCTTTTAAGATATTTTATGTAGAATTGACCACCATTGTCTCAAAATGAGCACATTTGTTTGGGTCATTTTCTTGCTTTTCAAATGAAAAACTCCCCGAGTTACCTTCTTTGGTCTTATAAAACTCCTACGAAGAAGATTTGAGCGATTCTTTTTATCTCTTTTTCTCACTATTTAAACAAAAAAATATACTTTGATTTTTCTTCGTATAAATCAATTGACAAATTTTACGAAGATTATCGAGTTTACTCTGTCCCCTCATATGCATAACAAAATTAGGAAGATGTTTATTGAGCATATGTTTCTCACTTTATCTAAACTCAATGGACTAACTTATGGAAAAAGAGGGTATATTATTAACCCTTTATTGCACCCAGTCATCAACCATGACAAAGGTACCCCCCTGGATTCATCTCTACTTTCTTTTCAGACTCTCTAAATATGAAAAGACAACCAAGTTTACCCTCTTTGGACTCATTAAACCTAATTAGATTTGGAAAAAATTGGATAGAACAACAGCTACACTATCTATATTTTGAAGGATCTTTTAGCAGCAGTGTTATTGCCAATCCCTTGAACATGGAACCCCCTCAACATATTCCTCTTTTTTCATCTTCTCTTTGAGCCCTACCATTCTATGAGTTTAGCCTTGATACCCTGATGTCCCTACATCCTTGTACCATAAAATATTTGGTGTTCTTGAGTCTAAGCTACCTGGTCACCCTGATGTTGTGCCTACTATTGTTCAAGGGATCACCTACTCTTTGCTTCTTGTATCAACCATTCACTCACGTGCCCTATTTTCCCTTAATCCATTTTCCCCATTTCTTTAAACTATATCCAAAACAATCATTCTCATCCTGTTTCACATCAATTGATGTAGGACACATCATTGCCTACCTTTGACATATCTCTTCCTATCAACGTCAACATCTTATGTAGGAAGTAGATTCAAAGACATCTCAATACCATGGAACATGCAGTCCTTATTGGCAGGTTACCCTGCATTTGATTGGGGATTTTCATCATTGAATCTCTGTTGAACGATTCTATGAGTGTTCAATGTTAAGACATATTATTCACACTCGCTAGATTGTAATGTGCATCTTGGAGACCATCATCCTTATCAGTGGCCATCCTCTCGTCTATTAACAATTTTCATCATTGACTAGTAATCATATGATTTCTCATGTGTTCGACTTCAACTCATTTATTCACATGTGTAGAAATATGCTATTTTCGGAAGAAACAACCAAGACCTTAGATAGAGGCTTACATCACTCATCCTTGTTTCCTCTCCGAAGTTGCGAGTATTGTTTTTAGAGACAACTCATCAGATTGCTAAAATTATGACGAGCTTCCACATTGTACCTATTAGTGGACATGACAGCCATACCTTCTCTTGAAATCACTCTAATCTTTCTATTGAGCATGGGAATGCCTGATTCAAGACATGCTTATATATTTCTGACATATGTTGTTTTTTTCAAGACTCCCTCAGTTATGAAACTCCGACCCTCTATCTCTTCAGTTACAGTTTGTAAAGCATTTTGGCCAACATATTATTCTCTGACCTCACACTTTAGGGGGCATCTATTGTTAAAAAAATTACCTCCTCATCATCTCAAAGGAGAAGAACACTTTGGACTGCAAGAAAACCTAAGTTACATTCCTATTTTCCAGGGTAACACACGCCATAAAAAAACATAAAGCATGCTAACACAGTGTATGACCTAGCAGCATGTGTTAACCTAGGTATGAACACTCTATTTTACCTACATGGCTGAATTACTAGATTTTTATGAGGTTCTAAAGGTCAAAACGTGAGTTAACTCACTGACACTCTGTCATACACTCAAAGTCGACTCCAAAAATCTAGAAACAATCACCTCAGACCCATCAAAGGAAACTACCAATCCTAATAGAAGCAAACAAAGAAGGAAAGAGAAAAAAAATAAAATTCCACAGATAAATTTTTCCCAAAAGAAACTTTGTTGGGTTTTGTTATATTCTTTCCACGTAGTTAACAGGGCGTTTGAGGGGCACCCATAACCCCACTTATGGGCCCCGAAAAATTTTGGTTTTGGACCCTATGTTAGGTTAGGCAAACCCACCTATGGTTTTTTGCATGATTTTCGCACATGTCTTTTGGATGCAATGGTTTTTGGTCCATGGTATTGGATGCGATGGTTTTCGGTCCATGTTATTGGATGCTTCGGCATGTATAAATATGTATTGTAACATTGAAAGGAATATAATGAAAAATCAAGGTGGTAGTCCCGATTTTGGGATCCAGTGGGAAAATCTGTGTATATCTATTTTATGTGTTATGCTCTCGCATTTTTTATTTTTCCATGTTTTAGAATTCATATGCAGGTAATTTCTGTACAGGGTTAAAACCTACATTTGGCATCAGAGTTGTTTTTGGCTTCAACGGGACGCCTTTGTTGCTAAGGAGTTTTGCTTGGGCCTGTGGTAGACCCTGTTCAGTGGGAGATCTACAAGATCGATTCTAGTGGTGAAAGAAGACGACGAGTGGTGGAAATATAGAGATCGAGAAATTTAATGGTCAGAGTTTTGAGTTGTGGAAACTCAATATGGAGGATCTGTTGGTGGATAAATATTAGTGGATCGCAGTAGATCTAGGTACTAAACCAATGGGAGTGACCGATGAAGAATGGAAGAAGTTGGATTGGAAGGAAAAGAGCACAATACGGTTGTGTGTCTCAGATTCAGTATTGCTGAATGTATCAGGGGAAGCTACGGCAAAGGCTTTGTGGGACAAGTTAGGGACTTTGTACCAATATAAGTCTCTGGTGAATAAACTATTCTTGCGGAAAAAGTTGTATAACCCGAGGATGAAAGATGAAGACTCAGTGACAGAGCCTCTGAATGCGTTTAATACTGTGGTAAGTCAGTTAGCATCTTTTGATATTAAAATTTTAGATGAAGATAAGTGCATTAGTTTGTTGTGTTCTCTACCAAATTCGTGGGATAGTCTAGCTATTGCAATAGGTAGCAATGCAACTGCCTTGCATTTTGATGAAATAGTCTCATCCTTGCCGACGGAGGAAATGAGACGAAAAAATATGGAGAGCCAGAATGGTGATGCCTTGTATGTACGAGGATGGTCCCAAAATAGAAAAAAAAATAAGTCATCGAGTGGGAGATCTAAATCTACAGGAAAACCTATAAAGGTGGTGTGCTGGAAATGTGGAAAGGAAGGGCACTTCAAAAGGTACTGTAAATCTAAAGCTCCTGATAAAGGAAAGGGATCTGATGATTCTCCTTCTATAGAGGTGAAAACCACCTCAGATGAAGGTGGGGATGTGTACTTGGCTTCTTCAATTACACATGTAGATCATGAAGCATGGTTGATTGAATCAGGTGCATCCTTTCACTTCACTCCCCATAGAGAGTGGTTCTGTGAGTATGAGAAATATGATGGTGGTGATGTCTTCTTGGGGGATGACAAGAAGGCTAGAATCATTGGGTGCGGGAAAGTAAAGTTGAAGTTGCAAGGTGGAAGGGTTAGAATGCTTCCAGGTGTTCTACATATTCCTGCATTAGCCATAAATCTGATTTTTGTTAGCAAGCTGGATGATGCAGGTGTTAAAACGGTGTTCAAGAAGGATACCTGCAAAATGGTTTGGGGAGCATTGGTACTAATGCGGGGAGTTTGGATTGGAACTTTGTACAAGCTGCAAGGTAGCACTATTATTGATGGGTGCAATAGTTCTGTGGTTCCGGAAAGTGGAGCAGAAAATCTAGTGGTCTCTAGAGAGAAGACCATGCTGTGGCATCAAAGGCTTGGACATATTGGAGAAAAGGGCCTTCAGATACTTCATGGTAAAGGTATGGTATAAGTTATGAGTAATAGCTCTCTGGATTTTGATTTCTGTGAAAATTGTGTATATGGGAAGCAGAATTTGGTGAGTTTCCCCTCTGGTAGTAAGAGGGAAAAACAGATATTAGAACTTGTGCATAGTGATGTGTTTGGACCTGTGAAGGTTCCATCACTGGGTAAGTCTGTGTACTATGTATCATTTATAGATGAATTCTCAAGGAATACATGGATATATTTCCTTAAGAATAAATCTAAAGTCTTTGACAAGTTTAAAGATTTTAAGGCTCTGCTGGAAAATGAGACAGAGAAGAAGATAAAGGTGCTGAGGATAGATAAGGGTGGAAAGTTTTACAGTAAGGAGTTTGAAGAATTCTATGAGAAGTGTGGTATAGCATGGTAGAAGACTACTCCATATACACCTCAGCAAAATTGAGTTATAGAAAGAATGAATAAGACGTTGATGGAAAGGGCTAGAAGCATGCTTAGTGGTGCCGGGTTAGGACAAGAATTCTGGGTAGAGGCATTGGATACCTCATGTTACCTGGTCAATAGGTCACCTTCATTAGCATTGGAGGATAAGACTCCACAAGATGTATGGACTGGTAAGAAACCCTCTCTTTCACATCTGAGGGTATTTGGATGTGATGCAAATGTATATGTTCCAAAGAAGAAACGAACTAAGTTGGATAGTAAATCTGAAAAGTGCATATTTATTGGGTATAAGGATGGTTTAAAGGGTTATAAGCTTTGGAACCCTATCACACGGAAGGTTGTGTACAGCCAAGATGTGGTGTTTAGAGAGGTGAAATATGTTATTAAACATGAAGTCCAATGAAAAGAACATGAGAAGATAGAGTTTGAGATAAAGGAGGAAGAATCAGACTGTACACCAGAGGAGGAATTAGAAGATGAAGAAACACAAACTCTGGCTGTGAGAAGATCAGTTCAAGAAAGAAGGCAGCCTGAAAGGTATAGTCCATTTGCTCTTTGCTCAAATTTTGCTTTATCTATTACTGACGATGATTCCAAAACTATGAAGGAAGCAGTAGATTCAGAGGATGGAAAACTCTAGAAAGAGGCCATGGTTGATGAAATGGCATCTTTTCGCAAAAATGAGGCTTGGGATCTGGTGGCGTTGCTGGTTGGAAGGAAACCCATTGGTAGAAAATGGGTGTTCAAAAAGAAGACAAATGCAGAAGGAAAAGTGGAGAAATACAAAGCTCGGTTGGTAGTAAAAGGTTATTTCTAGGTGTTGGGAATTGATTTTGGTGATATTGTTTCTCCTGCTACCAAGGTAACTTCTATTAGATTACTTTTATCTGTTGCTACTGCTTTTGATTTTGAGGTAGAACAGATGGATGTGAAGACAACATTTCTTCAGGGGGATCTAGAAGAGGAAATATACATGAAACAACCTGAAGGCTTTGCGGTGAAGGGTAAGAAAGAACTTGTATGCAAGTTAAAGAAGTCTTTGTATGGGTTAAAACAGTCACCAAGGATGTGGTATCAGAAATTTGATACATTTATACGGGGACTTGGCTTCACCAGAAGCAAAGCAGATCACTGTGTGTATTTTAAATTAATTGGTGACCATGTTATTTATCTGGTCTTATATGTGGATGATATGTTGCTGGTTGGAAATGACAAAGAAATTATCCAGGATTTGAAGACCCAATTTTCTCCAAATTCGACATGAAAGATCTTGGTAGCTGCAAACTATATTTTGGGCATAGAATTAAGAGAGATCACACAAAGAGGAAGCTCTAGTTAAACCAGAGGAAGTATGTCGAGAAAATATTGCAGAGGTTTAACATGCAGGATAGTAAACCGGTAAAGGTTCCTATTCCTGTAGGTGTGAGGTTATCTGCTGAACAGTGTCCCAAGACACAAGAAGAGGAAGAAGACATGTCCTGTGTTCCATATGCAAGTGCGTTGGTGGCCTGATGTATGCAATGGTCTGTACTAGACTAGACATTGCACATGCATTGGGAGTATTGAGCAGGTTTATGTCAAAACCGAGGAAGGAGCACTGGACAACAGTGAAGCGGGTTTTCAGGTATTTGCATGGCACTAGTGATTATGGTTTTTGCTACCAAGGAAGATCAAGACTAGACAGAATGTTGGATATTCATGGCTTTGTTTATGTAGACTGGGTTGGAGGTCTGGATCAGAGAAGATTTACAAGTGGGTATGTGTTTAACCTATTTGGAGGTGCAGTCAGTTGGATGAATAAGAAACAATCTGTAGTGGCACTATCAACTATAGAGGTAGAATACATGGCAGCCAGTCATGCAAGTAAGGAATCAGTTTGGTTGCAGAGATTGTGCTCAAGTATGGGGTTAGTATAGGGAGCTATAAGGATAGATTGTGATAGCCAAAGTGAAATTTTCTTGGCAAAGAACCCCGTAGATCATTCAAATACAAAGCACATTGATGTTCAGTATCACTTTGTGAGGGATATGATAGAAGACAAAAAGGTGTTGCTAGTAAAGGTGGACACTTTGAAGAATATTGCTGATACATTGACAAAATTTGTGAGCTCTGAGAAGTTCTCTTGGTTTAGAGAGACAATGGGCATTTTAGGGCTAGAAAAATGACTAAGCTCTCTTGTGGCCCTCTGTGGAAAGAAAACAACAAGTGGGAGAATGTTGGATTGTGTTATATTCTTTCCACGTAGTTAACATGGTTTTGAAGGGCACCCGTAGCCCCACTTTATGGCGTCCGGGGTGGTGGGCTCCAGTATTGTAGCAATAATGTTGCAACTCCTAGGACTTCCTTCCTTACTTTTATCAACTCGGTAGTTCGTAGCAAACTTGGAAGCGATGGTGCTATATGCACAAGTACTAGCTCTTGTTGCAGGCTATCACTTGATCAGCTGGCACAAGTCCACTAGGAGCTTAAGCCAATTTCTATGAGCTCTTAGGAGAACTTTTTTATTGTGATGGATGAAATTTAACTCAAAGGAGGCTAGTCTACTTGCAGAAAGAAGCTGAAATTTGAAAAGAAACGCAAACCCTAAAAAACCCTAGTTTTACCGACTAACCCTACTAGTGTAAGAAAAGAGATGAAAGTGGTGGGAATGGATACTATTGACTTCTAGAAAGGTAAAATGCATGTGACTAAGCTACTTCTGAAGCTAAATCTGAAAAGGAACATCTTCTTGTATTTTTGAGTAATCTTGTAGAATTATTATGCATGTGCTTTAACTGTTTTTTATTGTGCAGATGTTGATTGGCGAAAGAAAATGGGGTAGGTGCTTGCAAGAGGTGGGGAAGGTGAGAAGAGGGCCTAAGGGATCCCTAGCACCCTTCCAAAGAGTTTCATCATGATCAGATCTCAAAAAACTGCTCTCGTGATCTTCTACAAGAAGTGTGCATGGGTTCTATAGGATGTTCTACAGGATGTTCCGAAAGAGGATTTTGGAGGGTTGATGGAGGAAAAAGGGTGGAAAAGTGGAAATGGAGGTTGGATGAGGATGTGAAGGGGTCTACGACCTGGTGAATGAAGCTTGGGAGTTGTTAACACTCAGGTTGTCCCTTGGCTCCTTCAGGGATACGGCCGAGGTAACCACAGACCAAGCTTTGGACTGCCGCCTAGCCTACCAGCAGTCAGAGAGGGCTCTCTCTTCGGGATTTAGCTTTGTTTAGGAAATGATTTCAGGCTAGTTATTATGCACATGGTTTTTGTTTGAGTTTGGCGGGATGAATGATCTATTCAGGCAATGTTGGCATGCGAGGCGCAAGAGGTTTAGAACACTGGGCATGGAGTCAAGGATGTGGACTGAAAGATGTGTTTTCTTTGGCAAAGAAGGGACTACAGAGCAGGATAG